>OOFJ01058647.1:9692-28081 GCA_900323375.1 Benthosema glaciale
GAAAGCATCAAACAATTCTACAACTTGACAACACACACACACACACACACACACACACACACACACACACACACACACACACACACACACACACACACACACACACACACACACACACACACACACGCACGCACACACAAATAACAACCCCCCATGGGGAACAACCAATAGCAGAGCCCACTGGTGGTGCTGTGGAGGTGGTGGGAGCAAACAGGCGCATACCAACAGAGTGACAGCAGGAGGATGACAGCAGGACAGAGACTGAGGCGTGAGGCGAGCTTAAATAGCCCGGCAATTGATCGGCTGACAGCCACGTCATCATTAGAAAGAAACACGTGTAATACCTGGTAATGCGCATGAATGTGCCCTGAACACGCTTGAGTATATCTGACTGAACACACTCTGCAAGCTACACATTAATTATATTCAACATACTCTATCATACAGATTGGACACATTTTCATTTTATTCATAAAGAAACATTTGCACAGTGAGGCTTTAAAAAGAAAAATATATATATCTCAAATTTTCTTATCAAGAAAAAACAAGTACTTTCTAAAAAGAAAACACAGATATAATGTGATTGAATTGATTGGTCTAATGATCAAAAGAAGACATAAAATCTGTTGTTTTAGATGGAACAGAATGTGTTCCAGTGGAATGTACAAGGGCCTCCATTATAATTCAGGTGCAGGACACAATGCGCCCCCTGCAGCTTTTGAAATGCAATTACATGCATGGGACGTTAACGGACGATGATCTTTTAGTATCGTTATTTATAAACCATTATTTATAACTGTCGTAACGACTTGGTTGACAGTTGTTTTGTGGACATGGCGCTGGTGGACATATTACATACCACCGCATTCCCAAGTTATCTGACTACATAACATACATACACACACACTAGTTTACTGGAATGCTAAGCGATTCATTAAACAGTACATCTGCGGCTTTAGTTTCAGAATCGGTTTTGATATTACACTTAAAAAGTAATGAATTGATAATGGCATAATATTGTTGATTTTTCGAACGTGCAAAAAGAGAAAATGTTTTTGTCAGAAGTGGGATTCGAACCCACGCCTCCAGGGGAGACTGCGACCTGAACGCAGCGCCTTAGACCGCTCGGCCATCCTGACGTTGTAAACGGATCGCGCAATTGCTTTTTTAAACATTACTGTTTAACTATTACTTTACATGTAAGTCACTCGACAGACTGTAGTAGCCTAACGTCAACTACCCGAATATTTGACTTGATTCTTAAATTCAGTCTATTCCCCTTCACATTTAAAACAGTAACTATTTTATGGCGTTGTACCGACTCTGTTGCTCCGATAACCATGCAAACCATTCATTCCTGTTTACATTCACATAGCCTACTGTAAAGTACGGCTAGCGTTAGCATCTGTAGTACTGGGAATAGGTAGCTAAACAGAGCTAAACTCATACAGTAGCTCACACAAACAAGTTTAGCCTTCAGCCAGCAGCTAACTAGACGTCGTATGACCTCGTATCAGTAAGTTGCCAGCTCCTGTACAAACAGCACACCACGTCTGTCATAACTATTAACTAATAAGTAAAATGGTAGCCAACGTTGTCTAGCATAATAATACACGGGATACCGGTTCATTACATTCATGATATGTCGGTAATTGGTAAATGTTAATGGTATGCCTAATGTTCCTTATTATGGTGCTGCTTTAGCTACTGGGTCTGGGTAGTTACTTAAGTTAGTTTAGGTTTAGGTTATTATTATGAACTGCTCGGTCTGAAATTCCTTCGAAAGTTCGACTAACCTATCATGACATCAAATTTGCCCACCTTTCTATTTAGAAGTATTTCATGGCGCCTGGCCAGCTGCTACCACGTGTACCGTTGTGGTGGTGGTCGTCGTCATCGTGGGGTGGTGGGCCAAGGATCCATGTCAATCTCAGGTTCCAACTTTGTCAACGCGCGCAACTCCTTGTGTAAAACTATAAACTATCCCGCCTAACTACGATGTGAAAAGGCGGGATAGTTTATATTGTGTTTACAGTTAATCACAGCTGAAGAAGCTAATGTTTCATTCGGTGTTTAATTTATTTGTAGGTAGTATCGTTGTACAAGCTGGCGCTGGCCATGCTGGTAAACGGACAACACAAAACACACCCACAATTAAGTGTCAGCTGTGCCGTCAAAACGTCTGCTGTGACAAAGGTGCTCCCCACTAAATCTGGACACAAGGGGGCAACAGATGCTGACAATTTAGGTGAACTGGACTGCAGGAAAGGGTCTGTCTGTTAAACTTCAACTTAATTGTCACAAAAAGATTTACAGGTGTTTAAATAAACAAGCCGTTTTTTCGCCTACAAACTCCCATCATTTGTAGTTTCCAGAAAAGGGAGGAAAATAGATGGGGAGAAAGAACAAGGATTGTCAAGATAAGCAAATATTCCTCATAGAGTAGAGTGAATTAATACAAGCAGGACTATGTTTTTTACTAAGCCAATTGTGTCATGTGTAGGATCCCCACATTAATATGTATTTGGCTGCAGACCTCCATGTTCCAGGGATCTCCATCACTTTTTCTTATTCTCATTAAAATAGCAGATCTACATGCTCTCTTTCTCTCTTCCTTCAGGTTGACCTAGTGCAATATGGCTTCTGCACCTACGGCACCACACAATTTTTCCTGGGTTGAACCTGGCAAGTTGGCTGGGTTGGCACTTCCCAGATATACTGCTGAGTATCAGTATCTGCTGGACAATGGCATCAAACAGCTGGTTTGCTTGTGTGAGAGAAAACCACCAAACTATGACACCTGCCCCGGGCTACAACTGCACCACATCAAGATCGTTGACTTCACTCCACCATCACCAAATCAAATTGATAAATTCCTAGACATTGTGGAGGAGGCTAATGCCAAAGGCGAGGTAGTTTTACCATACTGTATCTGTGCGCCACCGTGCCCCCTGGTGATAGTGACTTAATCGTATGACAAATAGCAAAAATAGCCAATCTACAAGCTCATGTGAGCCTGTAGATTTGCAAATTTTTGCAAACTATTATTTTAATTTGCATAAGTAAGGGACGCTAGAGTGTATGTGGTTTATGTAGTAGGTGCTGCATATAATAAAGGAAAGTTTTAATTATATTTTCCACTTCAGGGTGTAGCGGTTCACTGTATGCATGGCCATGGGAGAACTGGTACAATGCTGGCCTGCTACCTGGTAAAGAAGAGGAAGATTTCAGGGATCGAGGCCATCAATGAGATCCGGAGAATACGTCACGGCTCAATTGAAACACATGAGCAAGAGAAAGCAGTCGTTCAATACTATCAATGCACTAAATAACAACACATGATAACAGTAGTCAAAGAATAGTTGACAGTGATAATTATAATTATAATGTACTGATGGCTCAAACACAATGTTCCTTATCTGTAATTCTTTATTGTTAATGTGCAATACTACTGTTAATGTACAGGAAGAGTATTCTTAAGTGCCTCAATGACATTCATTCAGTTGATGTCATCATTCATTTTTCATTGACAAAATGGAACAAGAATGCTAAATCAAGTCTGTTAGAAAAGGCTATTAAAAAAAACAACTAATTAACAGTCAAGTGATCTAGATTTGATTTTGTGACATGCTCATATACATATGTCTAGTGGAGGTAACTACACTGCTATTCTATCTCCAATAATACTCCAACACAGTAAGATCCTTACGTAAGGCAACTTTGCAACCATGTTATCATATGTTTCTTCTTTTTAAAAACCTGTATAATAAATTGTCCTTGATATAATATTGGCCTTTCACAAGGCTTTAACATTTACTGAGGAAGTTGACTCGAGGAAAAGAGACGTTGACGGTCCTTAAATGAAAGGTTTTCAGGAGCCAGTCCTCTCTGCATGTTCTCTTCAAGGTTTCTATTTAAAAAAGAAATAAAAAAGAAAGGATGATTGTAGAAATATGTTATTGAATCTCATTATTTGTAAAGGATCATTATCAACATAAATGCTTGTGTATTTCAGTATATAGCTAACATAAATGCTAGTCCATAATATTGAAAATCTTCATTGAATATGGTCAACAGATGTCTCATGTTTTGCTTACATCAAATATGTGCTTAAACACCTATAATGTAATAAAATGCATCAGTGAGTTGTGATAGTAAACTGTCTGCTGTCTGTGATTATGTGAATAAAGCTGTATACAGTATGCCATTTTCCCTTCGTGTTGGACTGAATCTCAAATTCACACAAATACAAGCAAAATGCATTCAACTCACTCCTTTGATGTCATGTTATTAATGTCTCCGCGTCGGCTTGACCTTTGCTCTGTAAATATGATCAATAATGTCAAAAGCCAGCTTGTAACAACATTGCTTCTTTTGAAACATCAAACTAAACTCATTCTGTTATTAATACTTCAGCTGTGTATTTTGGAAAAAATCTTTTCAAGAGATCATGATACCTGAAGTTATCTTTGAGTCATTGCCCTCCTGAGAAAGGTTAGCTCTTGCCTTGATTTCATTGTTTTGTTGCCTGCAGTGCCCCTTGCTCTGTGGGTGGGGAAAATTAATTATCAAATGTCCCCCAAAAGGTTTGTGTGTGTGTGTGTGTGTGTGTGTGTGTGTGTGTGTGCGTGCGTGCGTGCGTGCGTGCACGCACTTGCGTGTGCACATGAATATACAATATACTGTACACACTATTGTATATGATTCCTTGACATTCACTTTCTTATTGGTATGTTATTGATGTAATGTATTCAAATTATACAATGTATTAATATTATATAAGTAATAAAGTTGCTTTGTCTGTAATTTACCTCGGCCCTCCATTCCAACTGCTGTATTGTCATCATCACTTCCATGTCGTCATTCTCCTCATCATCATCGTCTCTACTCTGTTGGAATTCCTTCAGTCTCTTCTGGAATTGCCACTCTAGGCTAAGCTTCCGGAGTCTGTCACTCTCCTCTGGCGTACGACTAGCTTTAGCCTGAAGGTCTTGAACTTCATGTTCCAGCATGTCCATCGCCTGAAGCTGCCGCTGTTTCTCCTTTTTCTCCTGTGCATCCCTCTGCCAGGGGTCTGGTGACAGGCTGTTGCTGCTGGAGAACTCCTCACTCATGGTGAAATACTGGGGTTCTTTTGGTTTTGAAGGAATGCCTAAATGATGTTGAGTCGGGAGCTTCTGGAAGGAAACGTGCTTTGTCGGCGTGATGGTCATCTGGGGTTTTTGCACTTGTTCTTTATGTGGGATGGGTTGTTGGTGCTGTGATGGATTGGGTGGCTGAGGCAACTTTGTAGTTACTGAAGTAGGACATGCATAGGAAACATGATTAACCTGTAACTGAGAACTGTGCTTTTTGCTGTATTGATGGCTTTGCTCGTACTCTTTAACACTCTGGGTCAGCTTCACAGCCATTGAAGATGAATTCTGCTTGAAGGTGACAAGAGAAGGGTTTAACTGGTCATCAACTGGCCTTGTGACAGGGATGTCTATCCGTATTGGCTGTATTGAAGGTGCTGGCGACAGGCTCTGTGTGAGAGGTGTTCTCCACAAACCGCCAGTTTTGCGTTCAGCCCGCTGCTGCTGATGTTTTGAGGGAGAGTTGTAATCAGAAAGGATGTCATGACTGGAGACAGTGGAGCGAAGGGGAAATAAGCAGTGGCTTGTCATCGAATTTATCCTCTCGTCCTGATGATGTTGCTTGTCCACCAGAGAGCCTCCACTGTCCATGCACAGATTTTCCTGCGACAGGGCCTGGCGCTAAAATAGAAAAATATGAGTTTGTAAATAACAACAACAACAACTATTATTATTATTATTACCCTTATTATTATTATTATTATTATTATTATTATTATTATTATTATTATTATGTTTTAGTTAATATAGTCAAAACTAAATATGATAAAGCAATGACATTAAGGTAAATAGATTTGACAATGTTTTTACCATGTGTGTCTTCTTCATGGTGCTGTATCCATGTAATGGTGTTAAAGACACTTTAAACATAGGCAGCGGCTGTTTGTATTCTGGTGATTTCTTGTCCTGGGATCCACAGGATGGCAGTGTCAGGTATTCCCTTTGATACGTCTGAATAGAAGAGAAAGTTGTACGTTTGTACTTCAAGGTGTTAAAATTACTCTTGGCAAGATATAATTCAACACTTTATCCAAAGAAACATACAAAAAAATAACCCTATATGCACTAAAGACCTGAGTGTTAATTTACTGTAACTCTGAGTGTTAAACAGACCTTATGCAGACCACAGACATTTTGTCATTAAGTTACTGGCAGGGTGGCAACTATAGTCGCAATTTGCCATTGATATTGTCCATTCATGTTGTGCACCCCCTAGAAGGCGCCACTCACACACCACAAGGGGTGCATGCACCACAGTTTGGGAACTACTTGTTTAATACAATCAGATAGGATAGGACTTTTCTGTTTGGATGTATGGGCTGTCAATAGCAAATTGTGGCTAGTTGCCACCCTGCCATTAACTTAATGGCAAGATGGTCGTGGTCTGCAACATGGCCATAAATCTGGTGCCAAAACACAATAAAATCTCTTACATCAGTGCAGAGATTGATGGTGGAGGTGGCAGAAATTTGGCTCACTCTCACAATGGGGTCACATGGTTCTTCTCTGTCCTTAGGGACAAAGTCTATTGAAATGAAAAATTAAACAAGTTAACAACACACTGGATATGTAAGGTTTGATTGGTACGTGTATGGGTATACAGTAAACTGATGACAAATGGGACACAGGCAGACAGATACTGAGTTCTCCATATATTGGAATAAAAGGGACACAGACAGACATACAGACAGCTACAACAGGTCTGACAAAGAGTACAACGGGTATTGCATAACCAGGTGGAGAATGCATTGCCAACTTGCATTGTTCCCGATTTGCATCATTCGCCGATCCGACCAATATGCCAATATATAGGCATATAGGGCGATCCAGTTGTCCAGAACAGCTGATCGGACCTATATGTTATATACTGATGACATCAGGGATCTCCATATATGAGCATAAAAGGGACACAGACAGGCAGTCCCAGAGATATATGGGCATAAAAATGACATAGAAAGAGAGATGGGTACAATGTGTAGTACAAAACTTGGGGGATGCATTCACAACATCTCATGAGCCCAGGGACAAAAAGCATCCAACGGTTCTAGAAGTACACTCACTCGTCATATTTGGGTTGGAGCGATATAGCTGTCTGTTCCGCTGCATCATCTGTTCTTTTTGTCTTCTACTGGTCTCATGGTGATTCTCCCACAGCTTTGAATCATCAACACCATTGTAGAGAATGAGTGCTTTCCCATTTGGCTTAGCATGGCTGTGATTATCTTCACCATGGAAAAAACAACAACACAGAAGAATAGAACACGTTAGAACATAGGAAAGTCATTGTGAAGTTGTTAACCCCTTTCTCTGTTCATTTTCGTATTCATACAGTACCTGGGGATGGTTCACTTAGCAATGCTTCCAGGCCATGGTAGCATGCTCCCAGCTTTGCAATCTGCAGGGTCACCACAGGCCCAGTTTGCATGATAATCGCTGCTGCCCTAATACATCAACAAGAGGCTGTGTTAATTAATATAGTAATTACATAATTATGAATTAGTGTTCTCTAGTGTTTTTGACAAAGTTAAAAACCACTCTAAATTCAGTGAATGTGGTGCTTGAGTAATTGTTGTTCAAATGCCGGGCGGAGTGTGATGGAAAACATTAATTCATATAAAAAGTTGTAAACCAGTCATCTTTGGCCCGGAGTCGGACACTGCAAGTGTTTATATTTTTTGTGTTATGTTATTTGTGACTAACATAAAACAAGATGGGTTTTGGAGCTATGGATATGCAAGCTACCTTTCTTGAGTGAGGTCCACAAGGCTGTGACCATCCACGCTCAACAGCTGATCCCCAGCAGTCAACCTACCATCCTATATGAGTCACACATGAGAAAACACAAGATTAATGATATCTTCCGATAGCTTCCGACCGATAACAATGTCTCTGATACATACTGCAACATTTGATTCTAATGCAGCATGAATCAAAAGTTAAACCAGAATGTTGTTAATGCACACTTGAAGGTTATGCAAATGTTCTAGGTTTTGAGTGACGTTGTAGCTCACCCTTTCAGCTGGTCCTCCCTTGACAATAGACTTGACATAAATCCCAAGGTTACGTTGTCCTGATCCCTGTGGCAGAACAGTGGCGAATAGATTAGATAAACTTGGGAAATCCGATTGAATGCAGATGCTGGAGTGGAAAAATACTATCTTGAGCAATTATGCTTAATTTATACTTAGTTGTGTGCTGGTGTCACATGCTGAGAATTATACTAGCCAAACTACAAGCCCACACTCACAGCTTGTAGATTGGCTACTTTTTTTTTTTTTACATGGGACACCAGTGAATGACACTGAATGACACAATGAATAATTTGTCCTCACCTTGGCTGCCACTATGCTCATCCCCATCCCACTGTTCAAGGGTTTTCTCAGTGTGAACGTCACAACTTCTGGCTCTATGGCTGCAGCCTAAAGGAAACAATTGAATGGAAATAATATCTTAATTGTTACGTCATTAAGGATACCTACACACCTTACACTGGGCTCATTGTAGTTTTGATAACATAGATATTAGCCTATGAAACATACTAACTACACAATAAATGAAAAAACTCCCCATTGATGAGTGCACTATACTGTCTATTCACATCTTGTGTTGGCAACTTGGCATGTTAATGTTTTATAAGAACATGATCTGTTTTTGAGAGAGAGAGATTTGAGAGAGAAAAGGGGTTTCAGGTTCAATCACTGGAATGAAGCCATTGTAAAAGTAACCTCTACAGTCTACATGGTAACTGGTAACACATTGAACTCTACAACACACTGTAGAATGTTGGCTGTTTACCAGAGACGTGGTCCCTGCAGAGGAGGTCGTTTCAGTAAAGAACACAGTCCAGCTGCCTTTGAGGTTATGCTGGACTGCCAAGCTGCAAAGACCTGAAAGAACAGACAATCATGCATAAAGTTCTTGAAATGAAAAAGGTTGCGAATCACTGACACACACAAACTGCAACAGCGCACACAAAACGGCTCTGTGATATCACAAGCTAATTGAGGTCACCATAAATGGATATATGTGTGGAGTGATGAGTCAGTCCTATCAGCAAATATTTCTTTTTTTATAATCCACAAATCTACATCAACAAAATACTGACGTACAATGGGTATTGCATAACCGAGTGGGGAATACCTCCCAATGTATGAATGAATGAAACATTGTAAAGCGCTTTGAGCACTTGGAAAAGCACTATAGAAATGCAATTCATTATTATTCCCAACTTGCAACGTTCCTAACTTGCGTGGACCCCAAGTAGGGCACCAGTCTAGTAGGCCTACTGTATTTGTTTTCTTTTCCATATGACAAAGTCATAAGCTCATAACACATCATCATACCATGACGCATTGTAAACAATTTTCAATTATGTTTTAATAAAACAAAACTCTTTTGAAACATTTTGACACATTTGCCCAAGATAGAGATGCCAGAGTTAATGTGGTTAAATATATTGTTAGACTGTGATAATATCAAACATTAATCAGTGAATTAAACATATTAATTTCTAGTCTAATATATCTAATAATTATACAATACTTCCTTTCCAAAAAGGAATATGCATGTATTCAGACTGACCAGACGGAGGTACGAAGGGCAGGCTCACAATATTGTGAGTTTGTAGATCAGCAAATTTAACTATTATAGAGTATAGATTTATTTTTATTTTTTTGTATCCTTGAAACCTTTCACCTATAATGATATGGCAAAATACGGATAGGTTATTTCATCAATATATTTTTTATAATCGTTAATCGATAAAATGTATTAGTTCAATCAACGGTTTCACCCTTCAAGCATGTGTAATACCCTTGCAGCAGATGGGCTGTAAGAATTGAGTGAAGCCTGGTGGAAGTCCTCTCAGAGATTCACAGGAGTAACCTCCCTCTGGAAGCAGGAAGGGCAGATGAAGGTCCAGACTCTCCTCCAGCTGGAGGTCACGTTGTTCACACTGAACCTGCTCGTCTGCTGAGGTCACGGCAGCTGCCACCACACTCTCAATCAAACCCTGGA
The DNA here is from genome assembly GCA_900323375.1 of Benthosema glaciale. Taxonomy (NCBI): domain Eukaryota; kingdom Metazoa; phylum Chordata; class Actinopteri; order Myctophiformes; family Myctophidae; genus Benthosema; species Benthosema glaciale. The sequence goes on from OOFJ01058647.1 coordinate 19,844, forward strand.
GAGAGAGACCACATCATAATAATGACATGTCATGAAAAAATAAAGTCATTTTAAAGCAGTGAGTTTTGGGTCTGTAACACAAGAATTCATAGGACTGTAACTTTCTTATATTATTATTATTATTTATTTATTTTTAACCAGCAAAATCACATTAAAACCAAAGGTCCTTCAAATTAAAAACATTTGAGAACCACTGTAGTAAACAATTCAACAAGTGATGTGTGTGAAGGAACGAAATGGAGAGAGAGTACTCACAGGAGGCATGTGAGGCTCATCGGCTGCGTAGAGATAGCTGGAGAGAAGTGTTTGCAGCTGCAGAGAGTTCAGCTTGAAGCAGGTATTCAGGATGTCCTGCACATCTTCTACAGAGTACTTGTTCATGGTCAAGAGTGTTGTTGCCTGGAAACAGCCAGTCAGATTTATTTTAAAATCGATCAGAGCTATGACAAAATCTTGTAGATACAAAATTATGTTGAGATAGGACAGGACTTAAGATAAACACAAGCATTGAGCAACAATGCTTTACAACTCATCAACACATACTTTTCCCAATTCAAAGGATTGCATATTGTACTGTAAATATGGGCCTACTACATAAATAACCAGTGTGAAAAGCTTCAAGAGTGAATGCATAAAATGCATTGTGAATGCATTGTGTTGGCTAAGCATCCCCGAAGCAGCTTTGGAATTCGGATGAAAGCACCTCTTAAAATCACTTGAATAGACTTCATGCCTTATGATTCTATGTCATGTTTTTGGGTTGGTCCTTTGGATCCAATGCACCTGAATGATGTGTCCCAGGTGACAGTCAGCAGCCAGCTCCAGCCCCTGCCTCTCAGCCTCTCACCTGAATGATGTGTCCCAGGTGACAGTCAGCAGCCAGCTCCAGCCCCTGCCTCTCACCTGAATGATGTGTCCCAGGTGACAGTCAGCAGCCAGCTCCAGCCCCTGCCTCTCAGCCCAGGCCTCAATGGCAGTGAGCCTCTGTCGGAATGTTGCTCCCCAGTAGTGGGAGCGCAGGCCCAGGGAGCAGGCCTCAGGACCCATCAGCTGGTTGAAGAGCCAGGCACTAATGTAGTGGAAGAGCTGGGAGAAGAGCTGGATGGTGAGGGCTGGGTTGACCCGACACCTCCGCAACAGAGACATGGCGTTCATTAAGGTGTTCAGGACCATCTCTGTCAGGTGAGAGAAGGAGTGTCATTGTGTCAAAATGGTTACCCTTTAGCCAGAACATATTCTTTTCCATGTCCAGGCAAGGAGCTGTACAAGATCATAAATGAGTCTTTGTGCAGGACATACTGAGGCTCTTGTGACGTACACATGTTATACAAATGTAGTCATAACAGAAGGAAAGGATTTTGTGGTGTCATCTTTATTGTAATGGGACTTAACAATGGGTATTACGTAGATTAAATGTTAAAGGCTGTATCGCACTGTACTGCGGGGGCTCTACGTCATTTAAGTGCAGGCTTACCTATCCCAGCAGGCAATGGACCTTGTTGTTCAGGATCAATCAAGAAAGTTGGCAAGTGTCTTCTAAGCTCATTCTGTAGACACCGTATCAGGCACCTTAGGCAATAAACAGTACATGAATAAATACTTACATACTTTACTAATTATTGTATTGTTGGTTATTGAATGATGATGATTATTATTATTTATTAATTACATTTAAGCAATGTCAGCATTATTGCTATTATTATTCAGATCAATTCAATGAGTGCATACTTTACTCGTTGATTTAATTAACCAAACATTATCTTACTTGTAAGCTTTATGCACCAAGTGGGACAGGTCCGCCTGAGCTTGCTGTGTGAGAGGACTGAGATCTTTGTCCTGTCTGAAGAAATTCAGGAGCTCAGAGGAGTTGGCCATCCAGAAGGCAAGAGCACCAGCAATCATCTGCTGCTTCTGAAGGAGATACACAGCATAGCATGTTCACAATATATCCATTTCCCAAATATGTTGTGTCTGTTTGGGGAATAATGTCTCTTGTTGTCAAAATAAATAAATAATATTAATACAAATAAAACTGTAGCTTCAGTTTGTCGCAGTGCTATCCTGTTGTCAACCTTGAACTTAAAAAGTGAAACTGTTATCCATTGCACTAATGTAGGTCTACCTTGGCAGCTCAAATAATTATTTGAACTTACTGACCCCCTCTCTTGTTTCTATATCTGTATCTGTTGTCTTCGTACATTAGAAGTGCATAGACGCCACTGTATCTCTACTTCACATACAGGTTTTGCTTTAAATTAAATCAACCATTATATCCATAACGTTGAAACAAATCCAGCCGATTGGTTGACTTGCCTGGATGACCTTTTCAGTCATGTATACCATCTTGTTAGTGATTGAGGTCACTCTGTGTGTCTGCCCTGATGGGTGGGAGCCTTGACTGTGATGGTGCTGGAGAGTAAAGCGTCCCGCTGCGTAGAGGACGTAGGCAGGTGACAGCTTGAAGTGGACAGTTGAGCTGTTGGTGTAATTTATGACTGCAGACAAGAAGCCCTCCTCAGCTGAAAATGCAAAAGTCGCCAGTAGGTGGCAGGAGAAGATTTGAAAAAAGGGCGTTGAGCTCACAGTGTCAAAATAGTTATTTGTCAAGTGAATCATCAACACAATTGAAATTTCCTTTACTTACAATCATCCGTGAATTTAATGGCAACTGGGAGTCCAAGTTGTTCAGAATAAGTGGGCCTTCCTGTGCAAACCATTTGAGCAGAGATTTGGCCACTTAAGTGTGAGATTTGTTGCCTGACCTAATATTATTTAATATGATTGTGGTTTGTTACCTTAACACTAAACATGAACATGAAACATGAGCACTAAAACATGCTGGATAAGTCGATAAGCCCTCAGTCTAGTGATATACTGTAGGTAAAAGGCTTAGATCCATTCTTAGAGTTTATTGTATCTACATTTCCATATCTCAAATGTTAGTGGCAGTATAGTGCCCTCAATACATAGGGTTAACACCATCCCAGCATTATTGTCTATAATATTAATGTTCTAAATTTGTGGGGTATTCACCTGGATCCGACTGCCTTTGTTCTTGTTTTTTCTTTTTGTTTCCGCTCATTTTTGTCGCAGAGTTGGAGGCACTAATGCAGTTTGACCTGGATATTTGTTGAAAAGGGGAACAGAGTTATTATTCTGCCTGTTAGTTCATTGGTTCTATGGCTTGAGGCCAGAATGGTGGCCAGGGGATTCACATGGGGAATGTGAAGCTGTTCTTTTTCTTTTTTTTTTACCCATTTACATCTCCTACTGCCTTGTCACAAGGCATAGCTTTATTCTTCTCCTTTTTCTTTTCCTTTCTTGACAGTGTCCTCTTGAAGTTCTGGATCATGCCTCCCTTTTCTTTCTTCTCATGGTTTTCCTTTATTTTTCAACACAGTAGAAATAGGAATGCAGAGAGGGCAATTGAGGACTACAGTAATTTGTGTGTAATTACACTCCTAATAGTTTAATTCATTATGAGATGCACTGATGATGGACCGTACCTGCAAAATGTCCATATCACTCCTCAGGACAAAATGTCCCTCTCTGTTGTCTGAGTTCCAGTTTAACTGTACCACTAAAGGTTTCTCACTGAGATCCAGTTTACGTTCTGAAAAGGGGAGGAGAGTATGTATAAGATGACTGAATCATTTAAGATTTTTTTAAATCAAATTACAAACTTGTCATGGCCCAGAACCATATGGCTGATGTGAGACATGCCTCAAGTCAGATCTTCAACATGCCATGTTGAGAATGTTAATTGTTAACATAAAACATAGGGACACACAGGCTTAGCAACAAGATATCATATTAATATTTGACACACAGGCTTAGCAACAAGATTTCAAATTAACAGTGCACGGCAATAAAACATATCCATCTGTAAATGTATAATTGTTTTTATAGGATCGTATGTGATCTAATTATATGTGATCTATTATATAGATTATTTTTCTAGCCATGGCCAGACAATAATGTGCTATTATATTCTGTTGTACTCTATCACAATGTACAATCAGGCAGAAAGCAATGAGGATAATAGAAAAAAAAAAGCTTGGCCACGTAAAATAGGCAATCTACAAACTCATAATTCAACACATTGTTAGCTTGTAGATTTCCTATTTTCACCATTATAAGAAGACTAATGAAAAAAGGGGTGGGGGGAATTGCCTATAATAACATGTCCAAAATAGGAACACCAGGTTGAAAGTGGGTATAGAATTTGCCTCTGTATTGACATAAGTGTGCACAAAGTACTGATATAGTAAATAAATAAAAATATTCATAATTTATTTGACATTTTATAACAGTGTGCCTGCACACCGTTTGGGAACCACTGCCCTATAGACATGCCGCAAAGTTGAAGCACTCCTGGTGAAATTGAATCAGAGTAGCTGGTTCTTACCCTCAGTGGTATGGACTTCATACAGTGAATAGCAGGTGGTCAGCATTTTCATATCAGGCCTGAATTTCTCAGAGAGAGTTTGAATTACATCCAGAGTAGAGGAACCGCTACAAATACGTAGGCACTTGGTGGCAACATTGCCAGCGATATGGTCCTCAAAGTAGAAGCGTATCACACCATGGAACTCTAGATTCTGTAAGTGAAAAGAAAGAAACCAAACAAAACAGGGATAGTCTGTGATAGCTGAAAAGTTTCTGTAGATTTTCAGATTAGAGCAGACGGGAAACATTATTTAATTATTGCATGTTTTATCTTCACTCAGTGTCAACTTTTATTCAATTGAATTTTATTATTCTGCCGAATCACAACAAGTTGTCTCAAGACACTTAACATTTAGAGCAGAGATCCAAGTCTAACATTGTCCCCCCCTGCCCTGAGCAAACATTTATGAACAGTATGTTGTTTCATATTCTGTAACTTTTATCTTTAAACATTCATTTGATGTCATTTTAAGTTTTCAAATTCGGCATGTATTGCAGAATTAAAAGCAAAGAAAAAGTTACAGTTGATGTTAACATCGAAATAGCTGTCTGAGAAGGCAAACTCACCTTATCAGGCTGACTTATTTCAAACAAGTCCAGCCTGTTGTTGTTCCACTGTCTGATGACATTAGCTAATCTCTGTCGTTCTCCCTCTTCAGGCATTTTCACAAAGCACCAGAATACCTATTTGAACTACAAGTAATTGCAAAATGTTACTGTATAGTATACTGTAGAATTCCACAGGGGTAAAGAACTGACCATCCAGCAGTACATCAGTTCACTTTTGGGGATACAACCCCACAACCCCCCACAACCCCCTGAGGAATTTTCATCCATAATAACCCCCGCCTCTGCCCTCGTTTAATAACAGGTCAGTGGATCACTGTGTTGCGAGTCAAACTGAGTCCTAATCAAGTATCAGTTGCAGTCAAGCAAACGACTAATTTCCTAATAATGAACCAGACAGATTAACCATATATTGTCTTGATTCATGTGCAATGTTTTCACCAGCAGCAGGGTGTGTACTGCTAGGCTGTTTGCCAGTACACACACTATGTATACTGTACGTTGTGGAAGTATATTTATGATGGACCAATTTTCAACTTAGGACTACTTAATAAATAAATAATAATAATAATCACCAGCTTCCACCAGGCTATGGACGGGGGCAGGAGTCCCAGAACAAATTTCACACTCAAACTTGCCATGAGAGCATTCCGTCCTCCTCTTAGCATCACGGTTGTTTGTGGTTGAGTGAATTCCACATACCCATCATTTTCAGTCTTCCCATTGGGGCAATGGCGTGTTATATGGGACAGCTTTTGTTAGTGGCACCGATAATTTTCTGGGTAAACTTTACAATAGAACAAAAGCCATAACTTGCATCAACAACTAATTAGATGGGCTAGCCTATAGAGTAGAGTCTGTACACACGAAAACACAAAAACAACGGGGGCTATTATTGTCTGGATGAATGCAGAAAGGACAACTTTGATTATAAAAACCCATTCTTTTACAGACTCTCCCATGATTCATATAGCAAAAGGTATGTCTGAATACGCTGCAGTTGTGGGAAACTTTATATTTAAATGTTATCAAATCAGTCCATCCAAGACCTTACTTGCTTCAAATATAACATTGTTTTGGACTAAAATAGTAATAGTAGAAATATGAGGCTTTCAAAAAACGACAAAGGCAACATTCGCACATTCATAAGGTTTCTAAGATATAGTCGCATTACTTGTAGGCCTATGGTTTAATTTAGCCTTTGCAAGAATAGAATACTCGACACACAAGAATAGAATATTCTGCACCAGTTAAAAATGATAATTGATTTTAGGGCTGCAACTATCCATCATTTTGTAAGTCATTATTTTATCTATAACTTTTTCAATTCATTAAATAATATATAATTGATTACTAGTTAAGTATTATTTTATATTTTGACAGTGTCATGCAAAAACTGTGATCTACAAGCTCACGACACAATCACGATGCAAAGTGTTAAGCTTGTTGATTTCAACTTTTTTAAAACACCTCTCATGTCAGACAGACAGGCTGCAGGGTTACTAATACACTGTTACAACACATACATCTGATATCAAGAAAGGGGAACTCAGTGTGTGGTACTGGTAACCCTATCAAATTACCATTAAATTATTTTGGACCTGAAAATAAATGTTTGATGACATCCAGAAACCAAGACAACAGTTGCTGGATTTAGAGGGGAGGGGTTGTTAGTCAGAGTGACCTTGTATGAACTTATTTCAATGCTATACAGTAGGAGTTCAAATAGCAAGTAAACCGGGAAGACATCATAACGTAGAAACTGAATGAATCCCCTCACCCGCAGCCTGAACTTGTTAAAGTCCAGTTAATTTAATGACATGATCCCTAGTGTCCCTACAGACCAAGTCAGCATGACATCACCACAACCAAAAATGTATTTCTGGGTACATAATGCCAGCAGCATCGTATTGGAGCAGTATTATTATTCATTAACATTATTTCTAGAAGTAGAGGACACTGTACTCAATATTGTCATTGACTATTAGAAATATATTATTTTGTCCTACATATTCACAGGTTGACAAACTAGACAGAGCTAGATGTTCTGGACAATTGATTTAATATTGTAAAGGATAGTAGCTTGCCGTTAGTTCAGTCAGATATAGTCAAGGGCTTAATACACTGCATTACTATGTGGGTGTATACAGTGTTTGCAAGACCCACATGTCATACGCTGATGTGGCAGTCGGCTGACCAATTGGGGCATGGTATTTAAGCTTATCTAAGACTGCATTCTTTCTGCCTTCCTTCTCTGCATATGGTTCCTGGTTGTTGTTATACACTGTTTGTTTTGAGTTGGTGTAGAGGGAAAATGGAGCAGGTCAACTAGCCAATGGGACTCCATCCATAATGTCTGCTCCTGACCACCTGACTATTACACATCATTCTCACTTGTATTACCACAATCCTACTGACTGTACCTATAATGTAACTACCTGTAGGCCACACCCCTAAATCAATTTGTGACAGCATGAAGGATCGTCGCCCCAGCCTGTCAAACATTAAATAGAAGATCAGGCCTCTGGCAAGCTCCACTACTACCTCCATGATGACAAAATCCAAATTCCTCTGATTCCCAGACACAGAACCTCCAGATCATGGAACATTACTCTACTTGTATTGTAAACCTCTACTAACCACATAACCGTACACTACATCCTTTGTTGACCGGGGTCCCTATGGAACATTTCTGTACTTGTAAACATGTACTAACCATAACCCTACATGCTTTGTTGATCCAGGGTTCTATAATAGGCCCCCTCCTTTCTGCACAGGTGGAGATCTTAAATTTACGGTGAAGCTGCTCAAACATCGATCTGCTGTCACAAGTCAACACCTGGGTAATTTTAGAGGTCATGAGCCAGTCTAGTGTTTATTGCAGTTATACTGTTGCTCCAGCTAGTCCACATTAAACTGCTCATAATGACTAAAGAAGCTTAGCCAGTGAGTGGGACTTTGATTTCCTTCAACTCACGTTGTCACATTCTTCCCAGAGACGCTCCCGTCCAGGACAGTGACTCCAGTACTCTGTCTGGAGTGCATCCCAAGAAGACAACTAGGACAAGGTAAAAAATAAAACAGTGGCAAGGAGCTAAGACAGTGACTTCATCTGTTCACATAAGATGTGAGGGTCTTAGATTATTTTCGTTTCTTGATCTTGGCTTCTGTACAGTACCAAGATCAAGAAACGAAAATAATCTAAGACCCTCACATCTTATG
>OOFJ01058652.1:0-14266 GCA_900323375.1 Benthosema glaciale
GAGCCTTTGCCTACGCCTGTAGGAGGTCGAGGCTAGGGCAAGTACTACTGCAAGTGCTATGGGCTGAGATGGAGTCTGAAGAGGTGCGTTTTCAGACTGCGGCGGAAGATTGGGAGTGAATCTGCAGTTCTGATTGCAATGGGAAGTCCGTTCCATAGTTTTGGGGCCAGAAGGGAGAAGAGTTTGGGGCGTGTGGAACGTTGTCGGCTGATCGGAGTGCTCCAATCGCGTTGCAGCTTTATTCCCTTCCCATAATAATACTATAGCTATGGCGACCACTACTTCTAGCAGCGAAGAGGACCAAAGAAAGCCAAAACAAAGTGGTGGCTTTGTTTGATAGAGAGCCTACTGCAAGGCTCATCAAGAAGAAAGAAATCTGCACAGCTGAAGCTAAAGTATACAGAACTGACAAAGGTCCACCTGCACAGATTTCATGAATTCTGTGGCAGTAACATTAGCATTTTCTCACAGTCAGTTGATTCTTGATATCCATATGAGTGAAACCGCCGGGATGATTTGTTTATTTTTCAAACACAGTTCTTGTGATCTGAGATCCTCCCATGGGGATTATAATACAAATAAAGTACACAACCCCGTGGACTTAGTGCCCTCTAGCGATATTGACGTCAGACTTCGGTACTCTATTGAAATGAGTGCTCTGGCACTGGTAGGCTCCTATGTGGGCATGCACCTCCTGGATATTCATGTGGAAAAGTCAAACTACATTACGTTTTACCGATCCCATTATAACTTACTAGACTAGAGCATCCATTAGCCTTTGGTTATGGTTTATGGCTTGTGAATGGGAGCGCTGACCAGTGCGTCACACCCCTCCCCCCTTACCCCAGCTGCTCACACCTCGTGACTGTTCTGATTTTTTGATTGACTGAATATTTTATTGACATTTTAAAAGTACAGCAGTAAGTAGAAAATAAATGGATTATCCCAATAAAGCCAAAGGCTTCTTTCCATATGAGATGAAAGTAATAGTTATGAGAGGAGTGAGTGTGGTGAATCAACTAATTCAGATGACATTGTAGCAGCATTCAAAATATATATATTAAAAATACAAAAACTAATTAAATGCCTTCTTATATAGTTGCATAAAGTGGAAATTGTTTTGCAAATGTATGCTTATTTTCCAATAAATATCAATCAATACAATTTATTTAATTAATTCACTCAACATGAACATGAGCAGCGCTTTGGAGTCTTGTTTGATCAATGGCCATCTTTGAGTTTAAAAATAGATAAAATAATCAAAACGACATAAATTATAAATTCCTCAACCCAAAAACTCACCGAAAGAATATTCTGTACAGCACTGTGGGTCAAAACATTGAAAAGTGAATTTACAACATGGCTGATGGTAGCCATTTTGGATTCTGGCCTCTCACAGACTTTGCCCACATATTCACGAGGGGTACTGACCCAAATGACATGGCTATGTTAACACAAGCACATCTGGACTTGTTCCATGGCATACCAGGGTGCCTCTGCAGACAATTTAAGGACCAGCTGTATAATTTCTAATTCAGACAAAACTACTTTCAATCCTTGTCGAGGTGCTGTGTGTCGTCAAGGAATTCTGGGTCAACGAGGACGTTGAGGCTGAGTTGTTGAAACTTTGTATTTCTAGGAAATACGGAGAGCACATGGATCAGAAGAACATATACAAAGATAAGATGCAGGAGTCAGAGAGTTTATCTATTGTTTTGAGTACAGCTCGTGTCTACTACATTAACATACTGTGCGTCTCTGCTCGTCTCCTCCTCTCCTCAGACTGGAACATGACCTCGTATGGTTTACCGTCTCCATTTGAGCGCAATGAGACGGGTCTAATCCTGCCCATCACCCTGCAATACCTCACCCCGCCCATCGTCTCCATAATCGGCATCGGAGCTGTGGCCGCTGCCGTGATGTCATCCACAGACTCTGCGCTGCTGTCTGCTGCCTCCATCTTCACCGCCAACATCTATAAGAACATTCTGAGGGCCCAGGTGAGGCTGAGGAGAGAGCATTATACAGACTGATCATATGGTGTGGTGTGACACAACCAAGAGTCTGACCACATGACTGGGATATGAAGATGTCGACCCAGGTGGTATTTGAACTATCATTGCTCAGCTCCAGAGTCTGATACCTTATCCATTTATTAGGCCACTGGGTTTACATTTAGGTTTAGACTACACTAATAATCTGTTTTATTTTTGATCTAAATATCGGTTTTAGTTTGAGAAATCAAATTAACAATTGGTGTTTGATTTTAGTAAAAGATAAGCCATTTGGTGTTTGTACTATCATGTGTCAAGTCATTTAAAAGGCATAAATGGTTTTAACTGATTTTAATTTCCATCACAGGAAAAATGAAAGCTTAACCAATACACAGTGATGATTATGAATTTAATATGGATCAGAGACTGTATGAGCAACCTAGTTCAAATCATTAATAGCAAATCATTGTCAGTCACATACTGGTCTGTATTTCCCTGACCATTTAGCCTTAAACTTAGACATGTCTCTGTGTGTCTCTCTCTCTGGATCTTTCTTAACTTGGTCCTCCCTTTATATCCAGGCATCACAGAGAGAGATCCAATGGGTGATCCGTATCTCCGTGGTGGTAGTGGGACTGGCCGGGACGTTCCTCACCTTCCTGGACAACAGCGTCCTCATGATCTGGATGCTCCGCTCCGACCTCACCTACACCCTCATGCTCCCGCAGCTCGTCTGTGTCCTGTTCATTGAGATGTCCAACGGCTACGGGGCCGTCCTGGGATGTTTCACGGGCGTGCTCTTGAGAGTGCTTTGTGGAGAGCCATCGATAGGGCTGCCGCCCATCATCCGTTTCCCAGGATGCATTCTGGTGGACGGCGTTTATGTCCAACGTTCCCCTATCAGGACCATTTGCATGGTCAGCACGATCATCGCCATTGTGCTGTATTCCTACTTGGCTTCGCTATTGTTCAACAAAGGGCTGCTTCCTGAGATGTGGGACGTGTTCGGAGTGAAATCCCACAGGCTGTCTCACCAAAATCTCACCACTGACACACCAGCACGTGCCAAAGGAGAAAACGACGACGAGAACTTTAAAGCGGTGAATGAAATTGAGCAAGTCTCACAGCCCATGTTAGATTCAACATCATGTTAGCGATAATTGAACAAAAAATTTAAGCACTTTAAATTTTTTGCCTTATTTATATAGGAGAGTAGAGAGACACAGGTCTCCTGTGGGAATTGAATCGGGATGTTGTGATTATTGAGCACCATTCGGTCATCTACCGATGTGCCCAGTCTATTTTGTATTCTTTACGGACAGTTGGTTCATGTCGTCATGAAATGCTTTTCATTACATTTTTTTATGTAGTTTTATATCTGTATCTGACATCAATGTAGAAAATGAATTAACATCACCAAAAATGATTTGGCTTTTATTATGCTTTCCACATCTCCTCTGGTATTTGACAGTTTTAATAGCTTTGTGTATTTTTTCATATTTCAGTCCATCTTTTAAGTTCTAATAACATTTTTTTTTATATACTTTGAATGCTTTCTTTGGATATTAAAGATGAAAAAGAAAAAAAAGATTCTAACTGCTAGGACTACGCTTTAAGCTTTATTGCAAAGTTAGGCTTAAGATAGGTTTGTTTGTTTTTCCTTTTTGGTACTTCTGTGGGGGTTTATTATGGAATGATAAACTAATAACACTGGTAGTTATGTAAGTAGTCCAATGATGGACTATTCTCTCAAGGTTCATGATTGATCGGTTGTACTATTCACTCAGGGAAAGCCTATCAATCAAATGCAATTAAAATAAGGCATATAAATAAGAGAATAATATTTTCTGTGCAGTAACTCAACAGATGATGTTCTGTTTCAACAGTAGCAGGAAAAAAAGCAAGGGCCATTGTGTGGTCTGTTAATGTATTGCTGAGCTATGCAACCTGTGAAGAAGATATAGCGCTATAGTCTTTACTGTATGCTTTCATTCTACAAAATCCCTTTCACAAAGCAGACGTAAAGAACTCCAAAGCTGGTGTTTTGAAATGATGGAAATTCTAATAGCATGCAGTTACTGTATGTATTGTTCCCCCATTAGGGAGTCTTACATAAAAGCCCTACAGTAGATATCGGATATGCCTCTGTCTGTAGAAATATATCTATTCTGTCTTTGTGTGTTATCTGTCTATCTCTAGCTATCAATCCATCTGTAGACGATGTCTGTGTACTTGTGTGTTTATATCTACTCATATGTCTGTCTGTCTATAGATTCATCCCTTTGTCTATCTGCAGAAATATATATGTCTGTTTGTCTGTCTGTCTGTCTTGGCTTCTTTATCTCAATATCTCAAGTTAAATTTACAAAAATACAAGTAAAACAGGATTTACTCCCCCTAGTTAATGTGTTAAAAATCTGAAATGAAGTTGCAACTATAATCAGGTCTGCTCTGTGCCATGGTTCTTCAATTTCCTGTACAGTGTGCATTGTGTTCAACACTGTATAAGAAGAGTGCATTTTGTATTCTCCCCAATGAATATATGGTCTGGCGATGTGCATTTCACGAATGGACGGATCTCATTCTGTAATGTTTGGATGTCCATGGGACAACAAGGATGGAGGCAGGGGACATTTTATGCATTTCAGAAACATACTGGATTAACACTCCCCTGTGGTTTGTGGTTTGCAAGACTTCAACCACAACTGGTCCTAAGCAGCCATATTCTCTCCTTTTCACTGTCATGGCATCAAGTACTGTGTGAATGAAGAATGAACTTATTCTACCTCCTTGCTGCTTTGAGACTATTTCCAGAAGAAAAGAAAGGAAAGGACATTTTTGGTATGACGGTTTCGATAATGAACAAAAATGATTTCTTTAGAGTTGCCTAATATGAATAATGCTTAATTTATGCTCCATTGTATGATGGTGCCACATAACCAGCCTACAAGCTCATTGAACCTGTAGTTTGGCTATTTGTTTGTGTAACACCCTCATACAACAAAGTATAAATCAGGCTTAAGGTGTTAGCCTTAAGCCTCAAACCCACAATCTGTCTGATTGTAGGTTTGAGTCCCATCTTGATTGACCTCTTCAAGTGTGATCCCTTCTGTTTGCTCTTGATGTCTGACCTCTGCGGGAATTTGTCACCACACGTACACCTCATAGAGCTATATTAATTTGTGAAAGCAATATGAGATTGCAAGTGTAGCTATGTCTTGCATGTACTGTATTTGTAGCATCTTAGGAGGTTCCTGCTGATAACTGCAATAACAACTGCCCCATGCTTTTATCTTCTTGCATTTGGGAGTTTGCTTTTTTGCATGGTAGCAGTGACATTGTCCTGATTACCAGCCCCTCCCACCCCTGATGGGACTGACAGTACATGTGAAGGTCACAAATATATCACCCGCGTGTTAAATGCAGTGGTGCATTGCTCCTCACTTGTCAGTGTGCCAAAGGTGTATTGGAACAATGGACATGGAAATATCTATAATAAGCCGTGCTAGTGTTGTCATCATGATGTGTGCCCCATTTCAGAAGATCGAGTTCCCTTACACTACAGTATTTTAACGACTAGAGAGAGACAGACAATAAGATGGATATGGACAGTACAGGGAGGCTGCATAAATACTGTGTCTGCAGTTGGTCGTTTTCCAAATCACCTCTGATCTCCATTTCTAAAATTGTCTCTCTTATGAATCAAAACTGTTTTGGTGTATGATTGTGCACGACTGCACGCCATTTTAGCAACGGTTTGAGCAAGGTCATACTGTAAATCTCCAGTGTTTCGCATTCAGTGAGCCAGTACTAACAAATGTTCTGTGAGATGTATACTGACTGGGTTACAGACATACAGGTATCACTTGAATATGGGAATATATGAAGTAACTTAATAAATTGGGTCTTAACTTTATCGGCTATGAAAGGTTCATGCCCCAGTATACATAACCCATCGGGAGTCACTGTCATGGCCTAGAATGTTTTAAAGAGTGTATTTGCATTGTTATGATAATGTTGCCTTTGGTTAGGCTTACTCTGTTTCTATTCAGCTGAGTGACATAATGTAACCAACAAATATTTTATTATAGTGATGATTAATTCATATATGTGCCTGCTTCCTTTTCTAGTGTCTTTTGGTTCTTTTTAACAATAGTCCATTATAATCTTCTGACCCAACATTTTGCCCCGGACATTTTTTTTAACTACTGGGTCATGCGGTGCAAATGTAATATGTAACTGACTTCACTCAACTTGATGGATGGAACAAAGTAGTTATAATTAACCAAATAGAGGTCAGCCAAGTTACATATTTTCTTGTACAGTACACTGTAATTCAGAAGTACAAAGATAATGCAACTGTTAATCAATTCGATTTTCCCAGTAAGTAATAGCCACCACTATACAGCATGTGCTGCAAAGCGTTATCAGATCAGTTGTGAGAATGTTGTCCTATGCTGCTTGAACATGGTTTGGAGTCAAATATTACCATTACTAGTACTAGTGGTATTAGTAATGGCACTTTTGACCCAGCATTGTTAGACTGATATTTGCCACAGGTGCAGCTTGGCAATTGAGTGACATCTGTTGATGACCAGAGAAATTACAATCACAGTCAGCTTTTACACCAACTGCACTTTTGACCTGACAGCGGGCATAAGAACCAATAGGCCTACAATACATATTACACAATTCTTGCATTAAAATAATTCTTGCATTTAAAGAGTTTAGCAGTCAGAACATCTCATGCTACTTTTTATTTATTTATAGCCTTGCATTGGTTCAGAAACGCCATCATAATAATCACTATTCATCACTATTTCAAGACCTAACTTCATCTAGCCCAACCACAATGGTTGAATAATTTCATTAGTTGTTCAAGTGGACAGAATACATCTCTTATTGTTAGTTTGTCATGATATTTCTAACTTTTATACCACTGACATTTTGATTGATCTGAATGATGTTTTGACTTTGGATGACTGCAATAATCAAATTCCTGCAGGCAAATCAGTAAGATCCAATCAATCACTATGAAGGTGAGCAGAGCATGTTCAGAGCATGAAAATAGGTTTTTATTTTAATTATTTATTAATTATTGTTGTTAGTTTAACTTTTGAGTTGTTTCAGAATAATCAGACAGTCTTTTTGGGAAAAACATCACAAATCAGAAACAAAACAGACTCTTCCTGCCATCCCATTTTCTTTCAGGGGAAGGTGTGGACTTATTGATAAAGACCAACTCAAGAGACAGTGATTGACTGGTCATTTCTCTTTATGCTTAAAACTAGGAGATTCTAAATATTCTGCAAACACACTTGCTGTATATCTGTCTAATAAACTATTTAATCAATCAATCAATCATAACTCCCCCTAATTTCTATTATGAACCTCATGGAGTTCATTATAAGATGTTTTCTATTTAATACTTTGCACCACAGCATAGTTCAGCTATGGGCTCTCCCTCTGCTTTGCCTACAGTTGCCTATTCATTGGCAAATTACAAAAACAAAATCTCCTGATTTGTGGATTATATTGACCTTATAATTTTATAATTTTGAAATATATTTGGAGACCATACATTTTCTTGATGAGGAATAACCACAAAAATAAGGAAATACAAATACACTATACTGTAATATAATTATATAGCTAGTAGCTACTATATAATATAAAAGATAGAAAATGTCTATTAAAAATAGTTAAGGTGTGTTGCAAGTAGGCCCAACAAACACTCTGTAAATCAAAAAGATGCAAGGACCTGATAAGAAAATAAGAACATAATTCTTATTAAATACCAACTCACCCAGCTCTATTACAGGACATTTTTCATGTAGATCTTGTACTTCTAGCAGAAAGATGCTGAACCATAACAACACAATAAAAGTAACATAAGGAGGCCTGTAGGCTCAATATAGCCTGGTTACATCACAGGTTCGAGTCCAGAACACAACAGCCTTTGCTGCATGTCATTGCCCGTGTACTCTTCCCATTTCCGGTCTCTTCACTAATACATTCCAATGAAGGTGAAAAAATAAAATAAGTAAATATGAATAAGAAACAACATATAGCGATACACGTATGCCTGTAAGACGGGGGGTCAGATCAACATAATGGGATATGGAATTAATTCTGTACTGGCCATATATGGAGTGTGTCATGAATGTACAGGGTTTGATGAGGTCAGATCAACATATGGAATGTCAGAACAGGAAGGATCAACATGTGGAATGTCAGAACAGGTCAGCTCCGTATATGGAGATCTAAGGGTTTGAGGTCAGTTGTAGAGTTTCTGGCCGGCTCCATATATACAGATCTAGGTGATGATGCAGTCTTCTCCATGTTAGTCCTGGTTATCCAGGGTTAGATGAGGTCAGTGTTGTATGGTGGCGTGTATGTCACAAATTGTGATTTTTGACTAATGCTACTGTACATATTGTATACATAGGGTTGAAGCCATGGTATTCTCTACTCAGTCTACTGTCTACCCATTGGCTCCAACTACTGCCCATATAAGGAACTGCAGGATCCAAGTGGAGGCCTGGAGAATTTACAGTGCAGTATAATACTATACTGTAATATGGCACTACAAATGGTGCATTTATATAGCACCTTTAAAGCCCTTTATACATTACATTCACACACTGACGGCATAGGAAGAAAATATGCAAGGCTCACTGCATGTTCATCGGGGAGAGGCAGTGCTCTCTTTCACGCATGGCCCTCCATGAACATCGTCTTGTTCAGAACCATCTGTCCACTAGACTAGACTATACTGTTCTGTTGATTTGTTACTTTGTAATGTAGGTATTTCTTTCAAGTAAAAATCTACAAAGCTTTGTAAAAGTCAACAAAGCAGGTTTTTCCTTTTGTATTCATATTCATATTCATATTCATATTATTATTATTATAGATTTTTGAAGGATCATGTATGAGAGTCGGTCTACTACTCTCCTTTCTCTTTATCCAGAGGACTGACAGAAAGGATATAGTTGCTGAAGATATCTTGTAGTCCACCCACCTCACATTTTGAATACAACCTCAGCTTCCACGGTTTGGCAGTCTCAGGTCCACCGTCCACCTTTGGAAGTCGCAAAGTCAGGTGTCACTGAGTCCAGAGATCTGGTGGTAGATTCTCCACAGTGCAGCAACAAAAGCATTCTGAACTTGTGTCTTTTGTGAGCCAACTCTTCATTCTGCCAAATAAATTGTACTTAAAGGGAACAAATTCAGTCCAAAACAGTCTCAACATATTTTGGACAGTGATTAAGCAACAGATAAAAGCTACATCTATAGATGTAGGTGACATACATGACATGTCTAGTTGAATTACTACTACTACACAGCATTATGGGATACTAGGTTTGTAGTCAACAGGGAATACCAAAAAGCAATTTCTTTTAATTCCAATAGAGGGCACTCCAGGTTTGCATTTTACATTCTGCAAGCTCATGCACACTTTGCACAGCTGAATGACACAAGATGGCACTGTTATTTGTTTACATAAAAAGTGTTGTAGTAAGCTACCCAGCATGACAGTGATTATTTTCTGCAAAAGGTGACAGCCAGGCCTATAAAGATATATTAAATGCTGCTCACTGTCACTAATTTAACATATAACCTGATGTTGAAACATTTCTTTGTTGCCTATAGATGACAGGTGTTGTTAACTTGACAAAAGATGATTGACAATGACATACTGTATTTTGTTGCCATGATGTTTATATTGTGCAATGCCTTTGCCACCCTATGGTCGGATAACACATTGCCTTGTTTTCATTTAAGATATGATAGCCTAAGCTTTCCTATAATGTTAATGTTCAGTGTGATATTAGATGTTGACAAGTCCTGGGTGGGCACTGGGCAGACAATAAAAGGTACTGTTTTTTATGCTAGTAGTACTTCAAGTTTTTTGTTGATTGGCACATGAGGGTCAGCCCCCAACTGTGATGTAATGATAATATATGTAAATGGCCTGGCCTGACACGACCAGACAGAACAAGATTTAGCCAGCCTAATCCTGATCGAGGTTACTCACATCCAAACCTCACACATGTGTAACAATGAATTCCAGCACCGAAGCAAGATAGAAACTCTGCTTTCTTGACAGATGCATCTCACTCTTTTCATGAAAGAGTGAGATTCACAGTTCACAAAAATTCACAGTTTTCACATTGACACATTCACATTTTTTTTAGCCATGCTTAAATTATTTTGACTAACATGTCACATTTTCTAAGGGTCTATTGTGATAACATTATTATAGTGACTTTAGTTTAGGGACCTGGCCAAGTCCACAAATAGTTGTACGGAGTTCACAGGTCCAACAATATGGCTAAACATTGGCTAAAATAGATTACTTTCAGCAGCTGTCAAACATGGGTCTCCAATCAGCATGTTGCACTTTTTCTGCATTTAATAATTCATAATTGTAATTGAATGGGTCCAAAATGTCATGCAGCTATTGTTCTTGTTGCACTGATTATGAATGATAAGGCACCTTTATAATGACCTAATAGTTATTATGTATCACAAGAGATGCAACTTCAACTGCATACATTACATATTGTATACAGTGGCCTATGCCATATGAAATCCTTAAAATATGCACTATAACACTTCTATGACAAAGTGTATAGGTGAATAATGCTTTTAGTTCTATTCTAGCTGTATCTGTTGACTTTAACCTGGTAGAGGTCATTCAAAGACTATTACGTTCCTGAAATGTGTGCTGACCTGTTTTGGTCTGAGTTGTGAATGATTTTCTTGAAGCAGAGTGCAGACTGTAGATAGGGAATGCAACAGTCACCAAGGTTAAACCAAGCATTTATGAATCAATACAATATTATGATTTACAACATAATAGGTCTACTGTAGGCTATATGGGCAGACAATTCCCATTGTTTTGATAGAGAAAGGGGTTTACTTTACACACATGAGGAAAAAACAAAACAATATGCTTATTTTTTAATATTCTCATTCCAAAATGCACTTCGACATATCGCTGAACTAGGGGTCTATTCCAAACTACTGGATGCATATGTTGTGCAATGCAGTGCACAAAAAAAATGCCCAAATGACTTTGAAACAATATGCAATACCGTTTCAAACATGCAAGGATCGAGCAACTGCAATTGTTTCTTATATAAAATGAAAGACACATAAACACATAAAATTAGAGGTGTGTTGCTGGGTAAAGTATAAACGCCCTTCGAAAACCTCCCCTGAATGACTTTACTAGGGTTGTCTACTGTCTCCACCACTACACACCAAATCCAGTATTTTTCCATCAAGTAGCGCGCTGGGTCACGTGACGGCAGTAAAAAAAACGCTGTCATGTTTGCATCCTCTCAACTGACAGCGGCACATTACTCTAATTAATACGTCCGACAATAATGCGACCTTACATCAAAGTGACAACTGTCCACGTCGCATTGTGCTGATGTCCGCCTGCCATGTATACTTTATTTGACATTATATGGGGACAAATTCTACTTGCAGGTCGTTTTTCTAACCTCGTGCGTTCATGATCATAACCACTCCCACTCGTGGCTGGTGGAAAATTACCAGCCTACAAGAAGCGCAACAGGCAAAAAGCAAATGCTTAAGTTTGCATTATTGTTTTTTATCTTTTAAATTTAAAGGCTTCACACACACAACAACGTGGCTTATTTCGGCTTGACATTTTACATTGGATAAATCAATAAAATGCAATATTCAAAATGTGCAAAAACACGAGTGTGTCTGCCACTGGCTGTAATATAAAGTGCATTAAAGTGTAATTACATTGTTGTGTTATTATACATACATGCATCAGTAATAGAACATTTTAGAATGGCTATAGCGCCATTGCATGTATTGTGAGCTTTAAAGGAGCAGCGGCGTAGCGGGCTATTCTATCTGTTCACTTCACTGGAGTCACCGAAGTCCATTCTCTGCACGGGAGTCTGCCCTCTTTTTCTCCACGGGCGGAGTGGTCGCGTGGGCGCTTGAGCGAATTGAAATTAACTGACAGCCGATCCATCCAATGGGACCCCGATGCGGAAGTAAACAACACGACGCGGAGCCAATCGCGTTTTGGAGTGGGCGTGACTCCAGTCCAAACTTTCCGCGGCGCCATCGGCTGAAAACTAAACCGAGATGGAATCTCCCAGTCTGAACCGGTTTCAACCGGTTACGAGTTTAGTTGCTCGAGAGAGGAGAGGAGGCGCAGGGCACAGCCATCTCTCTATTCCGCCCCGCTGCAAAATTACTTCAGTAAAAATAATTCATTTTGTGAATCAAGGTTTATTTTATTTCGAAAAATGTATCGGAGTGACATAGTCCTGAGCTTGCCGTGGTAACCGTTTTGGAATCCACATCACTGGTCCTCCATCAACCAGTCATCACTCTCAATACAACTGGAGCTCTAGTCACCGTTGCAGAGATATTAGGACATTTTCTAATCTACAGTGATACAGAGTTTATCACTAGATCTGGTAGCTTCTTGGGGCAAAAGCCACTGTTTTCAGTCAGAGCCTTGGACTCTATAGGTAGGTAACTGGGGTTGCAACACAAATCAACCATGCCTGTAATTGTTTTTCCTTTGGTTTAACGGGGTTCACAAACTAAGTTCGATTAAAGTAGGATAAGTAACATACACACTGTTTCATCTAACTTGGAATTATATTGTTGATGCAGCGTCAGCACCATCAATCAATGGCCTTTAAAGCGAATGGCTAGTAACGATAACGTTAACAACACTGCTAGCTATAGCACACACACAGCGCCGTCGTCACGTTGGCTACACTTTTAAAGGATTAAGGCGAAGCACTTGTCAGGAGAGTGTTGTAAACGCTGTCTAAATACACAACTCAGCAACGCTGCACCTTCAAAGAGTACTATGGTCCTGCTGATGAATGGAAATCCAACGCTGTGTTGCAAATCCGTGCCTCTCCTATACGTCCCCCTGTGCAAAATCACGGGCTGCTCTGTGTGTGTGTGTTGTTGATTGATAGCGGATGTCAAGTTGGTGGTGTTTCTGCTTGGGTGCTCTGCGTCAGATAATAATGTTTCAACTTTCTGATTTCCCGTGCAGTCTCGAGAAGTTAGTTGCAAATAATGGGGTATAAAATAACTCGCCGTGTCGGCGTGTCCATGGATAATTTTATTCTAAGCAATAATATGATATTTTCTTCTTGTAATGGTACTTGTTGTGCATTTTGTTTTGGTAGATGCTTATATTGTCAATGTAAAAAAAAAAACATGTTCTCCTCCGCCTTCTTGGTGGGAGTGGTTGGAGCGTTGCCTGGTTGCCAAGGTGATCGATGGTGGCGACGATCAGCGAGGAAGGACCACTGTTGTTGAACTGGCGTTGTTGTAGTTGTCGCTGGGAGGTTGGAACCTATTAACATAACAAAACAAGCTGCATTGCGAAAGGGAAATTACACGAATTGTTTGCTAATCTCCAGGTAGTCAGGATTCTAGTCAGGCATTAAAGTGATGGTGACGATTGTTGTTGTACTGTGTTTTATATTTAACTTAACAGGTAATGTGTTAAGGTTGCGATATGTGTATGAAGTACAGTGGTGTCTGCTGCTGCTCCTTGTTTATGTTCAGTTAATGTGTGACCACACACCAGCCTACTTTGTGGTCACATTTTGGAGAGGAGTGTACGTTTTGCGGATGTAAACAATGTGACGTGACGTCGCCCAGCTCGGCACGTGGTTGCGTGAGTTAAACAAGCGGTTCCCAAAGTGGGATCCGGGGACCCCTAGGGGTCCTCGAGGGAGTTCCAGGGGGGTCCCCAGCTAAATGATAGTTTGAAACCAAGTGGACCATGTTTATAGGTCTGTACAATGGTTCCATTGTACACTCTCAGAGTGTCAACATTGATTTACAATATAAATTGGGGTCTCAAAGATAGAAATGCCAGTAAATGGGGTCCGTAGACTCATGCATGTCAAACTGGGGGTACTTGAAATTAAACGAGTTGAGAATCACTGCTAGAGCCATAAAAAAATCTTCTCTTATGGGGGTCCCTGGCATATATCTTCAAATGGAGGGCTGCAGGACTAATTAGTGTCAATTTAGGGGTCCTTGACATGAAAACGTTTGGGAACCCCTGGTTTACAGTAGAGTAGACAGAGTGGGGTGTGTGTGTGTGTGTGTGTGTGTGTGTGTGTGTGTGTGTAAAAGCACCGTAACTATACAACGTATCATTACTATGTGTATCATATCAGTACTAGTATGTGTGTTGGTGTTTGGTTTGTTTATTTAAAGGGACAATGCCT
>OOFJ01058653.1:0-11624 GCA_900323375.1 Benthosema glaciale
CGACCCGGGAAAAAAAGGGGAAAAAATCGCGGTCGTTTTCACTTCACAAAAACCCAACGCGTCCCGGGGTGCCGTTATAGTCCATGCCATATAATATATTGGTGCGCGAAGCCACTGTTTGCCGAGGCTTGAGTTCAGCGTGCACAGCGTACAGGGAAGGGAGCTATGAGCATTCTCCTGCTTCCGTAAACAGGGAGTCAGACGGAGCGTCTGTTGCGCGACGTCATCACGTTGGCTACGGGAAGCAGTTTATATTAGGACAAAAAAGACGAAGCAAAAAATAGCCTGGATTTCACTCGATCGTTTTGATATCAATGTAATATTGTTAAGACGTCAACAGACGTCTTCGCTACCGATCGTTTTTTTTTTCTTTTCTTAAGACGTCTGGACACGTTCTTGAGAACGAAAGTGTTAAAGTGTTCTTGAAAGAATGAATCTTGAAAATGTTTAAATAACGAAATTACTTATTATTTAGAAGACTACTTATTATTTAGAAGACATTTGGTAGAATCGGCCTGAGGTCTCAATGGGTTTTAATTGAAGGAGTTCTCCATGATGATGGCAGCTTTACCTGCTGAGGGTTTGGTCCTGCTGCGAGGCAGAGATGCTGGAGGCATCCGCAGAGTCAGGTGTAGCGTCGCCAGCGGTGGCGGCCGTAGCGCCAGAAGGTGCAGGGGATGCGGGGGAGGGCTCCGAAGAGGCGGCTGGCTGCTGGTCCTGAGTAACGGTGGGAGGAGGAGGAGTGTCTGGAAGTTGTGCGTCTGGCTCTGGCTCACCTGCTGCGGCTGCTGCTGCAGCTGCTGCATCATCCGTCTCTGTCTCTGTCTCCAGCTTCACCTCAGCAGCTGGCTCCTCTGCTCTCATAGCCGACTGATGGGTAATCAAATACATTTCTTAGTGATAATAAAAATAGCACGGACGTTTCAATTGCCCTCATATGTCTTTATCTTATTAAAGTTGTAGTTCACTCAAAAATTACTTATTTTCAATTAGTTACATAACCCATGAAGCCATGAATTGACCTGCGGAGTCTCTGACAGAAGACTATATAGACTGATGACCCGGTCATCAAATTATTGGCTCAGGAATGCGACAAAAAAAATACATATAATAATTATATTAACTATAATTTTAATATTCAATAAGTAATTTATTCGATTAACTATTGCATCCCCAAACATATTGCACTGTTGTTTGGTGAAATATGGAAGTCAAAATGTAGTTGGCCTCTTTGCTGGAGGAGTGAACAGCTAACACCCTCCTAATGCTCCACCTGTTGTTCCGGGAACAACAGATGAAGTGAACCGTTGGGCAGCCAGTTGGACCACGGCCAGGTCTAAATCCATCCCCACCGTAGCCACACTGTAAGCAGTTTAAAAACAAAACTCCGGGAGCAGCCAGATAGCAGAATGGTTAGGGTGAGGGCGCTGTGGTCTGGGTGATGGCTGATATATTATATATATATCTATATATATAAAATTTTCTCTTTTGGATATATTTCGTTTGGCATGTTCAGCATTTATGTGTGCGGAACAATAACAGGCAGATACAGATATTAGTAGGGGGATTCGTAGCATAGACTGGATCACACTACTAGTCGGTTCAGAAAGAAAACCAGGCCTCTTGTTACAGCAGCATGTCTATCAACTCTGGCTTGTAACAGCTTGCCAGTCTGTACAATATTTAAATGTGTTTGAACGATCTAATGTGTGTCTGGGTGCCTGGGAAACCCAAGCAACAGAATGAAGTTGCTGGCGGCATACAACTTGCTACAGGCGTATATTCCATTGATAAGTGTGTACTTGATGTACATACATACTGTACAGTATATCTTAGTTCACTGTGCAATCCATTATGCTCCCCTTAATTCTGCACATTCCTCATTATAAATTCCATGTTGCTGCTAAGAAGGTAT
The DNA here is from genome assembly GCA_900323375.1 of Benthosema glaciale. NCBI lineage: Eukaryota > Metazoa > Chordata > Actinopteri > Myctophiformes > Myctophidae > Benthosema > Benthosema glaciale. The sequence goes on from OOFJ01058653.1 coordinate 1,916, forward strand.
GAAAGAGGGTTAGCTACTGCGGTGAACTAAAAGAAAACAAACAAAAACCATATCATCATATCTGGAAACGTAACGCTGTGTCACAACACACTGCATGCTTTCGTGAGAACAACAACACCACAATCTTGGCTCAGGATTGACGCCGTTTCATCCGCGTTGGAATCCAATCACCGCCCGTACCTCGGGACCTTGTTCCACGTCCTCGTCCTCCTCCACCAGGAGGAGTGTCGAGGTCCGGGTGTCGAGGTCCTCGTCTGGCCGCTGTCCAGCTGCCATGAGTTCATCCTCGGACAGAGAGTGGACATGTGACACCCAGCTCTCCTCAGCCTGCGGAAGGTTAGTTGCAGAAATGTAACTCCCGCCACATGCCAAAGCTGCTTACCCATCTGCATTCAAATACTACTAAGTACAAGCCCTGACTACAGTGCATGTAGAGCTGCAACGATTAATCAATTCGATGTCAACTACTAAATTAATCACCTATTTATTCATTTATTCGCCTAACTCAATTAGTAATTGGTTTGAGTAATAAGAAGAATAAAGTTTACATTCCCTGATATACCTTTTTTGTGTGAACATTGTCTCGTTTCTTTACTCTATATTCGAAGACATCTTGAGCTTTGATCAAGTGATCAACCTTTTCCCCACAACATTTTCTGACATTTAATATTGACAATTGAGAAAACAATTAGTCAGATTAAGTGCCAATCAATTAAACTAATTATTAGTTGCAGGCGCAGCCATGGTGTTTTTTTTTTCATTTAAGTCTTTTTTTTAATTACATTTACCATGACACCAGAGCTCCCATGGTAGTAGTTGAACATACCATTAAATACCTAATGAAGTATGTTTACGTGAATGGGGTCGAGCATTTACGGAGCCTTCAATGCGCTTGTTGTGGTCTTACCGTCGCGGTGTTTTCACTCTGCTCTTCCTGCGACACGATGTCCTGTGCAGGCAGGGACGTAGCTTCCTCCAGCTGCTCTGTGCAGCCAACATAGCAGCTGGGATGCCTACAGGACAGAGAGAAAATGCAGAGTCACGGATAAGAATGTTACGTTGACTTACTTTGAGCAAATAGAGGTCATCTGGTAATAGGTTCTGCACAATAGACAGAAAACTGGCACACATCACAAATTCACAAACACATTTTGTTAGTATTAAGGTATTTTATAGTCCTTGAGAAGAAAACGGTAAAAAAAAAGTAAACGCAGACACCTCCTGTCTTGTACAGGCTCACAGCATGACGTTATGGGAAAAAGCAGGTGGCCATGGCACTAAACAAGGTCAGTTTCTCTTATCTGTGTCTGCAAAGTCAGGTAAAGAGGACAAAAGCAGAAGTCACGCATCTCCCAACTTTGACTGGGAGAAAGCCAAAACCAAAAGCTTTCTTGATTAAATTAAGCTCCTTAAAAGGAGGCGACAGAGACATGAACAGAATGATATAAATAAAACAAATGTCACGTTCATGACTTTTATGGGAAATGTTTTTGGACAAAATGTGTCGAATAATCCCTGCTTTCCTCCATGCAGTGAAACATGCTGCTATGTCTGCGTGTTGCGACATAATGTCAGGAAAGCAATCAGTGTCACTGCAACTGAGGTCACTCCTGGCAGAGAAGCAACAATAATCAGTAGCAGTGACGTGGCAGTGACTATGTGATGACCTACTGTAGTGAACAAACAGCCTCGTCACTGCCCACTGTCACATCCAAAGGCATGGCATACGCCACCCCGATACCTTCAAGATATGATCCAGCCAAGCAATACTGTCCCAACCATCCCTAAAATAACCTGGACAATGCTCCACGGGTCTTACACTCTCATCCCTTCTCCCCATTGCAGTCAGACCTGCAGACTGCCAATTTTGCTCCACAGACTGAAGACTCACCACCACAGCACTTCTCTTTCCTTGTATCATTTCCTGGCTGTCCCCTTTGTTAACTAATTGCTGGTTAAGTTCACTATGCTTGTTCTCATGTTTTTTGTTTCTTATATTTTCTTTTTCTTTGATCACAAAAAAATGTTTCTAGTTTGAGGCACTACATCAGTGCCATCGTGCAACCTTAAGGTTTAATTAATTTGTATTTATTTTCCAAAATAAGTGAACCCACCGACTGCTACAATAGGATTACTCCAATGCATGTATGTTGACAAGATTTTAGAAATGTATAGAATATTCTCTGGTGGGCCGTTCTGGACACGCAATACCTTAAATGAAAATAACAGATAATCTGGGAATGGCGGGTGGGGTGACAGAAACACCCTCCATTTTCTCTGGGAATGGCGGCTGGTGGGTTAATAGCACAGCCAGCCTCTTCACATACTAGAGCACGTATGAAATAAATATCAGAGCTGAATTTGACATGTAACTATGAAATGAACGCTTAAACATGTAGCTAGGTGTGATGTTAGAGAGCACAGAAGTGAACCTTTCAAGCCTGTTTTCTCAAGTCTATGAGCCATATCTCCAAAACTGGTGTGTCAAACTGAACAACCAATATCTCTAATCTGCTTTCATATGAAACAGTCAGATTTTCTCACCATTGTTCTCTATGTGACTATTTATCTTGCTGACTAGAGTTCATGCTTACTCAGTCTGCTTATTTCAATCTCGTACTTGTAACTTGCTCTGGATAAGATGTCATCTTATTAATTAACATTAATGAGGTCCCTGTGCAAGTACAAATATACACATAAGTAAATAGTAACATTGTGTGCATTGTTTGATTTTTAAAATAAATAAATGTTCAATTGGCATTGTGGCATAGAGTTAAAGTGTAAAATTCAATGGTACAGAACTGATACACTTGTGGCCCAGAGAATGATACGTGCCAGATTCTGATCCTTTTAAGATACTTACAATTGAAGTGAAAAAGATGTTAGCATGTTCACTTTGTCTGGCTTTAGTTGTGCTTGTAGAGGTGTGAGGAATATATTCAAATGCACAAACACTCTCTTGGAAAGCATTCTAATTGCAGTCGTGAGTCATGATGACTCATGAAGAAATCTATCCCATTCCTACTACTGTAGAAAGATTCAACACGCTCACGTTCCAACTGGAGGACAAAGGTCAGTGAGTGACTGGGTGTACAGCGCTCCAGTTTTAAAGATCACACTCCAGCACTTGGCCTTGTCAACACCCAGCCCATTCACAAGAAACTATTTTAGGATTTCAGTTTACGCTGTCTGCTTGGCCACTGGTGTGGCTTCCTGGCTGCCACATGTCCGTCTCGCAAAGCTGGCCAAGTCATAAACAGTGAAACAAACAGCACTCAGGTGGTTTGTCTCCTAATTGAAAGCCAGCAGCTGTACTGTACAAAGTAGTGGTTTTAAGACATTGCTTGGCCTGCATAAATAGTGGAGCAGGTCAAGAAAGTATTTTAATGCGTAAGTCGATGAACTTGGGAATGCATCAATGAGGATACGTCCCAGGTGCATCCATGCAATGTTTTTTAGTTCTAGTTATTCTATTTATAGTAACTCATAGGAATAGACTACATGACAACCAGGAATAGTCTGGTGACTAGACGGCACCCGGGAGCAGTATAGGTTGGTACCACAGGCACAGCCTGTGTTCTCCGCAAGGAGGAAGCCCAACACACCCTCTGTGAGGCCTTTAGGAGGGCCATGGCTTTGCTCAGGTGGAGCATGCGGAACCATTGCGGCTCAAGAATCCACCACTCCTGAATGAAGTGCCTGGTGCTGGGACTCTGATGCAAACCAGATGACCTTGAGAACATCACTGATGATACGTCCCATGTGCATCCCTACAATGTTTCTTTTTGTTTTTGTTTTGTTTTTGTTCTATGCTGTTAGGTGTTAGTGTTAGTCAATGGAGGCATTGACATTGTACTGACGTCAAAGATAGATGACCGACATCACACACTGGCCAAATGATCCACAGCAGACCATTATTAAGGCCCAAATCCATCTTTCTTCCTCATGAGTACCAAATTATCTAGAGACCACTGATAAAACGGGACCCAGAAGTAGGACAGGTTGTTAATAGAACACAGTGACACAGACACAGGCACATTTGGCTGCCTGATATGGAGAATATCGCCATGAAATATGGATGAGATGTTAATACTGACTGAGCAAAACATTCATTGGAAGCATCCCTAAGGGAGTTGTTGCCTTGATTCCCTCAACCAAGCAGCACTAAGTAACTTCCAGTTCCCTGCTGAATGTTTGGGGCAGGCCTGGCAGCTGTGCCACAGCTCCACCTCCTGTGCAGGGGCTTGACAGTGAATGTCAACAGGAGAGTGGATGTCTTGATGGGCTCCTATACAACTGTACATAAGTGATAAACATGCATCATATCAGTGCAGAGCAAAGATCGAGTGTATCTGTACACATCACATGATCTTTTAGACACACCTTATATAATTAGTCATGCGTGATTATTAACACAAGAGCAGGGTACTGTATGACTATCCAGATCTGATATATCATATCTAACCAGAACGAAACCTGGAACATGACTGATTATTATGGGCGGTTGTCACAACATATTACCCTTACGCACTGATTTCCTGTGTCTCAATCTGTTCCATTACATTTCTGCCTGGAGATATTCACAGACTGAGACTAGATACATTCAAAGCATGCTGGCAAGGGCTACTGCTGACTATTACTACTACTACTGATTATGTGAGTCAAAGTAATGGTGCAAAATGTAACATAGGTCAGCTCCAACATCACGTACAAAGATCTCAAACTAACACTGTTGCATAAGATGTGTAGGGTCAGAACCCCCTCTCCCTATCTCTCAGGTCGACAGTGTGCTCTCAGTATCATCAAGCATACTGGTTCAATCAAAACACATCATCATCGTAACATCATCATTCCTCCTACATAATCTCTCTCTCTCTCTCTATAGTGACCTGCTGTGGCATCATCAGAGTTACGGTACTGAGACTAGCATAATGTGCCACAGCCAACAGATCTCTCTCATCAAGCTTTGCATAAAGGGACACTGCTAATGCCATCAAGAGCTTACAGTCCAGTTATGTTGTCTCTCTCTCTCTCACATAGTCTTTCATAAACCTGTTGGGACCAGATGGAACGGATCGAGCTCTGATTGTGATTCCAACGCCATAATCATCTGACTGAGTCTCTGCATCAAGTCAGACAACATGACACAATCTGTTGGGTCTATGATTTGACAAGGTGACCACCACCTATACCACCATTATGGACAGTGATGTTGTGAAATACAAACCGTTGCAAATCCAAAGCTATAATAAAAACTTTTAAAAAGTGGAATTCTGAAATATATAAAAACTAAGAAAAAGCTACTATAACTGATACAATGACTGATAAAATAAATTAACTGAGAATTTGAATTTACTGCATACAAGTAGTACCTTCGATTCATGTTTTATAATAAGATTTGGGAATATTAATTAAACGGTTCTCATGGTGGCGCCCGTGTAAATTATACTTTCACTTTTTGTGAAATAAATGATGAGCCTACAAGTGTTGCACCACCACCACCACCACCATAGCATCACCTCGTGTATACTTCGTAGTACGACGGTGTCGATGGCACAAAAGAACAGATCTACAAACTAACAACGCGTCGCATTGCGACGCGTTGTTAGCTTGTAGATCTGTTCTTTTTTTGGGGGGGCAAGCGATATAACGTTAGCTCTGGCTAAAACGTAGTCGTAGCCTCTATAGCTAATGTTAGCTGCAGTGCACTTGTGCCGCGCGTATGTGTGTTGTGCTGTGTGAGCCAGAATTGGGTACTGCAAATAAACGTTAATTGTGACATAATATAAAAGTAATAAATACGTGTATTCGTTCGTAAACTTACCGAGAGACTAAAGCCAGTACAGACAGCCACAGTAAAACAAGTCTCCACCACAGCAGCGCTGCTGGCTTCATCCTCCCGTTGGGACAGACATCCTCCAACTGAACACCGTGTTTACATTACAATGACAACACAGACACACCGTATATAATCCTTCTTCTAATTCCCGTTTGTGGTTTGAATGTTCTACTCGGTAGTGAACGACGAGGCGCAGCTACTAGGCCAGGTAAACGTTAAACGTCCCGTTGTACTACAGTATCTTAATGAATAAGTCGTCCTGCTGGGCAGAATATTTAAGTCTGTTGTTGTGAGTCTATAGCACTGTCACTTGGTTTCATGATGTTTCTCCGTCGGCGTCAAACCGCTCGAGCTGCCGAACAACTGTCAGTAGTGTGCTGCTGTCCAATCACAACGCGCCGTCGGTGTCCCCCCGTCCAATCACAGCGCAGCAGAGCTGTTGCGCAGTTAACGCTGAGCCGGACCGGGGGGGCGATTTGACTTTGCGGTTTGCAGATCCGGTCTGGAACGGATACGGAAACGCTGCAAACGCATGAGTGTGGGCGCGTGCAAAAATTACCGGATACAGTAGGCGGGACTTTGGGGTCTGATGAGCACTGAGCAGTACACATAAACCCTGTGGCCTTAATTCCACCGGCATTGTGTGTGGAAAGTTAACACAAGTTTAAAGCTGAGCAATATTGGAAGGGCTTGTTATTTGAAGGCAAGCCTCGGAAAATGGAGATTGACGCTGCTTTTTTATTTATTTGTATGACATTTTTTACAGCTGTGATCTTGGCATTCATAATAATAATGTTACTTTACCGCCATCTGCTGGGTTGTATTTATGTCCATAAAGTACCCCACTGCCTAGATGGAAAAAGTATATATATTTTTTAACTTAAGCAAAAGTATCAATACTGCATGTGGGCAGACACTGCTAAATGTATCCAACAGTTACAGTAGTTCAAGAAGACTAGCTTAGCTGTTGGCAACAGTCTTCTTGAACTACTGTGTATACAGTAAGATCTGCAGAATACCACAAAGCCAAAGGTGATAATAAGGTTTGAGTCAATCAATGGTCCACCCATGCATGGCATAATAGCTCCATCTTGTGTTGATAAGGCTCTATTCTTCCACATAATATAGGTTTGGCAATTATTTTTGGCACATTATTGAGCCACACCGTCTCCTATGCACAGCTGAGCTATGTGTGTATGATGTCTGAGTACAGATTTTCTTTCATTCTGAGATATTGCATGTGTTCATCCATCTGTCTGTCTGTTTGTCCGCAGCTAATGCAACAAACTACTAGACGATCAGTGCCATATTTCTTGTATATTTATTTGTATTTTGCACATTTCACACTGCCAGCAGGCCAACCTCAATTCCTGAATATTTTTTACAAATCGGCCAACCGTGTCGTTTTTGCAAAGTAAGCACTAATTCAGCCTTGCATCCCTATTTTGAGGAACATTTGCTAAAAATGCTGTAACTCACGTGTTGATTGTGACCTAAAAAGGATTGGTATGGTTCACATCGTGTTTTGTCTCCAGTACATTTTACACAGTCGATAATACAATACTACAACTTATTCTAGGATTTCAGTTAATCTTGTTTCAACTAAAGGTAGTGTATCCTAAGTGCTTTTCTTTGGTTAAAATAAGTGTGAAATAGCTCTACACTGTGATAGTACTCATTGCTATAGAGTGTTTGTTCAGTAACAGGAGTCTCCATTGTTGTGTTATGTTGTCTATCCAGCTTTTTATTAAACAGAAAATGCATTTTCAGAAACTGAAACTAGCTGAAAGCCTGAAACTGAAACTGGGATACCAACTACAGAACGCAGTCAGGAGGATACAGATTAAATGATGACACAAAGAAATGAGACGATAAAATAGGAACTGGAACACTAATTAAGTTCATAGAAAGCTACTCTTTCCTGATTGGCTGAAATTGTGTCAACTACCTGACAATGTATTGTCTGTTTATAGCTGGAGAGATAGGGAGAGTTACTGAACATACAAAATAGCTATGATTACTATCTAATAATTATAGTGATTTTACCTCTTAACAAAACACTTAACCAAAACATATAATTTACTCTACCTTTATTCTTATTATTTCCTTATAAGGACAAACATAATATGTTTGTCTGCCTTTGTCAACAATGATGACACCAGTAACAAAGCAAATGAGGGTACGAGGAAGAAGTTTATTGAGGAGCGATACAGAGACAGAAAATAACAACTGATGCAATTCCTCAATTATGCCCTCCTTTTGATAATACCATGTGAAGACTACAGGAACCATTCAGTTGTTCTTCTGGATGTTTTGACTGTCATCTACAATTAGCTTTGGCAATACAGACTTGTAATTCATGCCAGTAAGGCAGTCTACATTTCAGAGAAGAGAGTATTTAGTGAACAGAGACACAGAGAGAACAATTAAAGCGCTAGGATCCTTAATGAGGTCATTATAGTCGACAGGTAGAGTACGTAGCGCCTTATTACCTACAGTATATACATCAGAACACAGTTTCAATAGAGGACAGGCCCATGTACACAATAACAAACTGACAGAGAGCACTTAAACACTGAGAACACCACCTAAAGCCTAAATATTGATTAGGCTTAAGGCTCAGACACAGACGCTGACTGAAGCCTAAGTTATATGCCTGGATACGACGGTGTCACTCGCTGTGATAACTGATCTACAACTGACAACGTGGCGCATCTATGAAGTACACATAATGAAAGCCTGAGTTGTACTCAATTGTGTTAGCTTGTCGATCTACAAGCTAGAAACAGTGACAATGCACTGTGTGACACAGGTGCACGACTAAGTATACCTCAGGCTTAACTGGCCTAAAGGGCTGTGAGAGGTGAAGACAATATGGTAGTTCCGGTTCCGAACAGGGAGAGAGTGCTGGCTTCGTGATGTGCATGAAATTGCATGATTCAAACCTGAGGAAAAGACTAAAATGGAAATGTCCCAGTGGTCCATCTTTCAGGGACTTGCCACATTAGCAAACTGTTAATGAACTCTCTTTTTTTTTCTCCCTCTCTGTTTTCTTCTCCCTCTGAAGTATCACGGTACAGTTCCAATCCGTTATTATAGCAGTCAGCGTCTGTGGGCTGGCGCTTAAGGCTGCGAGGGTCAACGACTTGACCAGTGATACAGTGCAGGTCAGAGGCGTCATTTCAGAAAAAATAGAGGGTGGCAAAAATAGGTAAAATAGCAGATCTACAAGCTCACAGCTATTTTCACTACTTTAGATATTTTTTTTTATATATATAAAATGTAAGATTTTTGAAAATGTTTATCTAATGGCATGTCCGAAATATAGGGACGGCAGGTTGAAAGATTGCGTGGCTGACAAGAAGAAAACACTTGACTGTAATGTGTGTCACATTATGTACATTGTACAGTAGATGGATGGGCGTGGATTGATTGGGAAAAATAGTTCAAAGGTGGATAAAATGCATAAAATGCCTGAATGTTTGTACTTCCCCCTGCTAGGGGGAGGAATAAACTGCCATCCCTTGGGACCCAAATGACGCCCCTGGCACAGGTGGACACCTATATGGCAAAGGTGATATGCTTTGTCGTGACAAATCGCTTCCATACAGATTACACTGACGGTGCTCCTCAGCCTTGCTATGTGCGTATAGGCTGTTACTACGACAACACAGGAACAACTCACAAAAACCCAACATTAAGTGACCCCGAGGGTTTATTATGACTTATTATTATTATTATATTAACAGCTTCGACCATGAAAACAAAAACAACTGAAACGTCAACAAACGTGCAGACAGTACATGCACACTGTGTCCTTACGCACTCATACAAACACATATAATATAGTATTGTTCACACATTTGCGCA
>OOFJ01058655.1:0-14065 GCA_900323375.1 Benthosema glaciale
ATAAGTTATACTGGAACGCCCACTGAGTGGCAAAAAACTACTTTCTGGCCTTGACAGCCCATACATCCAAACTGAAAAGTCCTATCTGATTGCATTAAACAACGTTAAACTCGCTAACAATGCAGCTGTACGGAAAGCTTGAATTATTCTCTTTCCATCTGCAAAGATCACTTACTTCGTTTAAGACAGGCCTAAAAATTCACCTATCAGCAGGCTATTCTGAATCATGATAACCAAACCTGTAAATACTGTGTTCTCATGTTTTTTTATATGTAGAGACTTTTTGCTATGTGTAAATTATTTAAATTATTATTCATATTGGAATTGTGTTTTTGGGACCCGGATGGAAACAAGGCTGCAAAGTCTTTTTTCGGATATCCCTTTAGACAAATACTTGTACATTATGTTGTTTGCATTGTGTATATATCTTGTTGTCTAATAAAGTATTCAAAGTTTTTGTTTCATAAAAATCCACCATAAAAACGTTATGAGCTACTTTCTGTCAAGAATGTCAGAGTTTGGAAGCACTCGTTATCCGTAAAGCAACCTCCTGCTGCATCCTGCATTATGTGCAAATTCAAAACAGTACATTGAGTGATAGTCACCAAGCACTTCCAAACTCCAGCACTTAGACAAAAATCATCTGCAAGGAAGTACTAAGGTAGTACTCCTAACATGTCTACAGTGGATTTTTATTAAACACATTGCAGATAGAAAGAGGATAATTCAAGCTTTCCATACATCTGCAATGTTGGTGAGTTTGACGCTATTTAATACAATCTATCTATGGGAAGTTTCCACTCAGTCTAGATGAGGGGGGCGTGTCGTGGTGGGAAAAGCATGCATGTGCACTATTTTAAATTATTTTAAAAGCATGAATAAAAACGGTACGGTTCTGTACATTCAAGGTTTCAGCCTGACGGTGACGTTATATACGATTATCATTTGAATTCCAGCCTTTATTATTAGAAATATTACAGGAGAGGTCACTATGGGTAATTACAGTAGATCTGTACGTGCTTCAAGTACATGCAGTACAACACTTCTATCTGGCTCAGTCGCCATGACGCCGCCCAAGTATATATAGTACAGTATATAATATTGTGAAATCCCACTGCCATGGTTTTGAACCGGTAAACAGGCGGTTTAATGAGAGTTGTTTTTACAGTGTTGTAGATGAATGGCTCTTCAGGAGGTGATTAGCAGCTAAACGGGCCTTTTAATCAGAGCTGTGGTCTGAGAGAGGGAGCCTGGCAGACTGTGGCAGCTCTCTACCTCCCGACCACACTGCCAAGCCTGTTGACCTGCGGTTCAATGCATTGTTTACATGGAGGGGCCCCAGGATATTGTGCATGGCGACACTTTCTGAAACAAGTCGGTTTTGCTTTATAGGGCTTGTTCGGAAAACACTGTTGTCAGCAAAAAAAAGAGGTATACAGCACTTAAGAGACTCTGGAAAGAACCCAAAATAGCACAGATCTGATGTAAATTACTGTAAAATTAAGAAACACGGCGCTTCTGTGTATGCACACTGTACAACATGCTTGCTTTTGACCACTTCTATGTAGGGGGAAAAAAGGCATGATTAAGTAGTATGGTTATTCTCTTGTTGCAACGAAATGGCATGCAGAATTACTGACGAGTCATGGTCTATTGTGGGCAACAAAGTGCCCTTAATTGATAAATACTCAGACTCCATCAAATGTATGAACACTGGTTTTGCACTCCATTTCAATCAGTGAAAACAGGATGTGAATCAAAGCGTACAGAAAAGGCCCCAGTCACAGACTCTCACAGTACTCAACTCCAATGATTATAATGGTCACAGAACTTCACTCACAATGCGTCTCCACGTAGAGAGCTTGTAGATCAGCCAGGCTGAAATCCTCTCTGTTTTTCTAGATATAAAATGGTACTTGTGGTTAATAATGCCACACGAGGTGCATTTGATTAGATTTTATGAATCATGATGTCAAAATGTTAAAGAATGCAGTATTCTTTTGTAATAATGAACACAAATCTGCATCCCAAAAATGTCCTGTTATAGCCTGATGAATTATTTTTTCTTTGTGCCAACTGTCAGTATAACCTTAAATGAACCTATAGGTAGGCCAACTTGAATGCATGTGTATGTTGTGTGTGTTGATTACTGGACTGAGCTGGGTTGGGCTGTGTACAGTATACAATGTACATGCGTACATACAGTCAGGTACTACAATTACAACCCTAAAATGCTATACCTTGGTCTTACTCCTAACTGGAATTGATTGCTAGGTTAAAATTGCCTCAAGTTGTGATTAAAATGCTGACATCTCTGGCAGTAGCATGCTGATGAATTATGATTATTGCCTCATTAAGCTTAAGTCCCTGTGTATTATTGTGGTGTTGGAGTGGTGTGAAAAACAGGGCCTGCTTAGCATCGTGCGATCTCTGTGGGACAATTTGATGAGAATGTGTGGGCTGTGCACTCATACACCAGTAAAACAATTTTTAATTGAGCACAACAACCACCACCTGTTTGTTTCCGAGCAGGAATGAGTGACTTTTCAACTCTTCAACTGCCTGAGGCATTCCTGTTCAGTGATAATGGGAAGTGATATTTCATTTTATGCAACACGCATGCACAGGCGTGTGTGCACGCGCACACACATTTGTATAAGGATCGCAGTCTGTTTGACTGTCAGTTGTAGAAATCTTACAATCTCACACAGCGGCATTCTGAAGCCCGCTGTTCCGACGCAGTGTGCTCTCTTCAGAAATTCTACACACATTCTCCACAGACGTTTACCACTGCACAAGGCCCAGAGCTGCCGACAGCTATAGAGATATCCATATACTGTATCAAGTGGTTGACCATCCATGGCCATGGCTATCGGTTTCTACCTCATTGTCTCTATTGAGAAGGGGCTCTGAGCATTGCATTTGCTACTTTGGGGTTAAGTGTCTTGCTCAAGGACACATCGACACTGACTCTGCGGGAGCCTGGGTTCGAACCGGCAACCTTGCGGTTGCCATCCAGGCACTCTACCCCTGAGCCACCGCCGCCCCCCAAATGATATGTATGAAATGTATGAAATGATATGTATGTATTAAGCCACAGACCCCCATTTGTATCTCCAATCTACACTGTAACTGGCTGCCTATAAGGGTACTTTTTGTTCTTAACTATCAATCGCTTGGCTGGGGACCCCATGGAACCCACTCAAGGACCCTTGGGGGTCAACAGACCCCACGTTGAGAACCAGTGCTTGCAGTGGTTCCAAAATCTTCAGGTCGAGACCCCAAAGAGAGATAAGACATTTGCCCTGACCCAAACTAGCGAAAACAGCAGATCTACAAGCACATAATGCATCACTTCACACTATGTTGCAAGCTTGTAGATCGGCTATTTTCGCTACTTCTTAATTATATGGATTTGTTTACTCTGATGACATCCTAGGGGTCCTGGATCATGGTTGAAGACCCATGATCCATTATAGCAAGCTGTGTTTGGAATGTGTCGTGGATTCAGATGAAGGTGAGGTAAAGTTGAAAGGGCCAGGGTCGCTTTACGTCTAATAAGCTTAACCCATTTGATACTAATCTGCTTATTGTAGTACACTGTTCCATTTCATATCATTGATTGACAGGGGGTTCATTTAGCTGAGAAACGTTAAAATGGGAAGAACAAAATACGGTAAGAATGAAAGGACCGTACCGGCTCTGGTGTGTATAGTCCATTGGCTATGATGACTCATTGGGATGAATACGGGTCCGATCATGGGTTCCCAAACTCTCCCATGCCGCCTGTGAAATGAAAGAAAACTAGACAAAGTGCTCCTCAGAAAGCAGCTCTCTGCACCAGGTCAGAAACGTGTGCATTGTTTGGCATTGAGTGATCACAGAAGTATAAGTACTTCTGTGATCACTCGTTCACCCGTTCTTTGTGTGTACATGAATGTGTACAGTATGCATAATCTGCGCCTGCATTAATGTTCACTTTCGGGCCCTGGTGTGAGTGTTTGAAGATATGGTCACCCTAGCCTAGACAGCCCAAATTGAGCAATTCATTAGTATTACTATTAGGTATATTTAAAAATGATGGTTTATATCGGCTAAAGAACTGTTTATGATATTTAGCAGAGGCTACAAATAGGCAATGGCGTGGTATTGCTACAACTATCATAACATGTAGATTAGATGTATACTTTATCATCAGATATAGTTTTCATTTGTTGAACCAGTGATGTTCTGAAGTGAACTGGAAACACATGCTACTTCTCTGTTGGTTAGGGTGACTAATAGTGTTCTTGTTAAGTACCACTAATTATCATTACTTAACCTGTAATAAATAACTAAATCAATAAATAAATGTCTGTTTAATAAGAGTCTAGTATTTAGTGAAGCCACAAGCATGTCTATTAAAAACAAAGCACTTCATAAAGGTCTATCTTCAAAATGTCACGAACAAAACAACTTTTAACCTGGCATCCCCATGTCATTATAGGCGGAATTGTAAAAACAGAAATCTTAATATACTTAATATATTTGTTTTTTTAAATTAAATAAAAACATACTAATGTTTTTAAATAATTTCACAAAATTACAAATGATCTAGTAGTACAACACAAAGAAGTATAAAAAGGGTGCTTAAGACACTTAAAATGGAAGGATTTTTAAAATCACCATACTGACTAATAGTAGTCATGATTCCACCAGCTGCTTACACACCATAATACCGCACAGTCCCCTTCCTCATTATTGCTTATCCAAACACATCTGTATTTGTTTCCCCACCCTCCGAACCAGTGTCATTAAGTAAGCTATACATAGTTAGCCATTGTCTTGTGTCCTTGCTGGAACAAGCACAGTACTACGTTTCTTTTGACCTCATTAAAAGTATGTGGTTTGTACAGAGCAACCTTTTACCCCTACATTTATATATTTTTTCCATTGGGGAATTAGAGGGAGATATGAGGAATAGACAATCACACTCTGGATCTCTTAACCGCAGCACAGTAATGACGCCTAGTGCGTGTTTGATAACGGTGCCAACTCCAAATGAGCCTGTAATTATTCTCTTGGCCTGGCAGAGTTCAGGGTCTCCGGGGTGTTGAGACTTGCATGAACACAAATGCTGTCTCACACCTTCATTTGGCCCTAATTGAGTCAATATAGGCACCAATCCTTTTTCAAACCGCAAGCAAACTGCTCCGAAAGTGTTCGGCTAATCGGCCCCTCTCTTTACAAATAGTGTCAAGTGCACAAAAAAAACACAGGAAATACAATGTGATGGTATGTCACGCTCTGGACTAGTTACTCAATTCTAGACACCCCTAAATGGTTTCACTTCAGCGAAACATGACACTGATTTGTTTCATCAATATTTGTGATGGTGTGTGGATGTGTGCGTGCGTGTGTTGCAAAGTAAATGTGATTTCTTCATAGTTAGGCAACATTATGTTTTTGGGCTCATCAGACCACCATTTTACATCTGGCATTATTTCTTATTGAAACTTCAGCTTAATAAAGATAATGTAATCATCAATAAATACCATTTTGTAGCGGAAATGACCTTACATTTCTGTAAAATCATTTAAAATAGTGTATCTTTTTTTATTTAACGTGCCATAAAATTATGTTATGCCTCACGGAAAGGTGCCTTTCAAATTAAGAATAAGAATTTAATTCTTATTTGTTTTGATGAGTGGAGCTAGGAGAAGGCAGTGTCACTCCAGTGTCTCAGGTATAGACCTAAATAAAAACAAGAAGGAAAGTCAGTCGTCCTGATGAACACAACACGTCTCTCACCAGTCACCTGTGCCAATGTTAATTACCGTATGACGCTATGGGTGGGTAACAATTTGACCAGGAAGTCCCCGGGCTTTGTGTCATTTGTCAACTCATCTCACATGACACATACAGGGAGCATGGATGGTGTTTTACCTCTGGTTCACCTGGATGCAGCTACGCTACAGTATAATCACACCGCCTGGAGGAGCCGCCACAGCCGTGCGGAAGGCGCCGGTCTCACTCCGATGCAGATGGTGCTCGTGTTTGTGTGTCTGCGTGGGTGAAAAGAGGGAGAGAGTGAGACGGAGAGAGTATGTCAAAGAGAGAGGCTTCTTTTTATTTGGCAAAAAGCAATCTAGTATAAGGGCAAATGTCACAGTTGGCAATGTTTAAGATCATCTTATTCCACATTTAGCATATTGGAATATTTGTTTGTTTGTGTTTTGCTGTATATTACTCTGTTTCTGTGTACAGGCTGCTCAAAACTACAGTAATTGCCTGGTGGGATTATTTGAATTTGAAGTAGGCAGTAAGGTTGTAGTTTACTTAGTTCCTGTTGCTTTAATGGACCACACCTTATAGCACGCTTATTCCCAGAGCAATAATTGTCTTTTATAGTCTTTTCTTTAAAACACTTTCACCCTGGCATTTTGGTCATTTTGTTATAGACAACATTTGTCCAAAATAGCCAATTTACAAGCTCACAACGCACCATATGACTTGACTTGTAGCTCAGCCCTTTTTGAAAAGTCTTGAATAGGACTAACTAACAGAACACTCAAGTTGTCAGTCGACTACCTAGCCTGCATTTCCGTTTCTCTGCTATATGCTTTTATTGATTGATTGATGTTTTTGTTGACAAAAAGGCATAATGTGAACATCTGTCTAAAGGGTAAAAACACAATTAAGCTCTAGAGCTCATTCCCATTGTGGTCCATTGATTGCAAATGTGTGTGTGTAAACCTATAGATAGGCTACTACATTGGTAATAAACTAAAGTGAAAATAACGAAGTTTGACTATACAATAATTTATTTTCTCCCGGATTTTGATCCGTTGAATGACAAATCCTTCTCAGTTAGTGAAGAACTCATTGGTGGAAACGGTCTCTGTGAGGCTCTGTGAGTGAAAGATCTGACATGCCACCACAGCCAGACACATGATCACATGCACACTGCACAGCCACAAAACTGCAATTTGGTGCGGTGAGATGGGGATTTAACTGTAATGCTTTCATCAATCAAGGGATTTGTTTTGTTTGGGTTTTTACCATTATGAATTGACTCGGCGCGGCAAATAACAGCATGTGAAAATAAGTCGGAGCAGCGGGAGGAAGATCCATTAACTAACCATGAATGCTGCGACCAAAGGGCCCGAAGGCCCAATAAAGAGCAAACAAATCAGAATTATACCTCCCCGTCTTTCAGGAGATAATTACCCTCTCTCACATTAAAGCTCGACTTCCTCTCATGTTGCATTCAAAGCCTTTTGTGGACCTAACATACGAGGGGGCGTGTTGATTTGTTTTCTGTTGCATGGCCATTATACCTAGATTCTGCATTTCTGTTGAACGTCAGTTATTTTCGGTGAGCGTTCCTCATCATCGTGCAAAGCTTTAACCCGACACAGTCGTGAAGCCACTACTTGGATCACGTTCTGGTTTTCTTACTTTCAAGTCCTTTATTCGAGTTTCGCTCTTGATTTGGTCGCAAGTGCTTAGGCATGGCTATGGTTATACCCTCCTCCTCCCAGCCCTGTGGTTCCATTTCCAGTATGGGAAAGGCTGGAAAATGCGAAAGCGTCCTCTGTTCCCAAACTAAACTCTGAATCAGCTTCAGGGGACATGGGGAACTGTGGCCAATGGCCATGTTCTTTGATGCAGATGAGGGACTAATTAACTCTGAGAATACAGAGCACGTTAATATGTAGAGTAGTACGTTTTTGAAGAAAGAAAGTGCTTTCACCACATATTATGTGTTTAATGATTGTGGTTCGGCAAGCAAAATTCTCTATTGAGAATTTTAAAACAGAGACATCATCTGAGAAGAACACACATGCTGCCGAGCCCTGCATTTAGAAGTCTTGTTTCCTCAGCGAGCTTGGCTTTAAAGAAAGAGCTCTTTTCAGAACTTGATTTACTTTTAGCTCTAATCCAGGCTAGCCTATACTTAGAACAGCATTAAACATCAGTTATCTTGAAGCTGTCGTCTGCTGTGCCTTTTTTTTTTGGTTCGTTTATTTTGACTTCCTCCAATTTAAATATATCGAGTTGAAGCAGTCTTGTCTTCCGTGTTGTTGATTGGTCCATTATAACCACATTGAAAAAGTGTGTGTGCGTGCGCGTGTGCGTGTGTGCATCTTTTCTGCACGTGTGTGTGTGTGTGTGTGTGCGTGTGCGTGCGTGTGCATAATGCCCACCCGTGTTGCCAGCATAACTACTGCAACTGAAGCGAGGCGGAAACCGGAGCGCTGCTAATTGGTGTTTAGGGTAATCAACGTCGTGGGCTGAGGATCTGTGCTCTCAGGTCTGTGGCGTCTGCTGCATCTCCTCTCAGACCCACAC
Organism: Benthosema glaciale; assembly: GCA_900323375.1. Lineage (NCBI taxonomy): Eukaryota > Metazoa > Chordata > Actinopteri > Myctophiformes > Myctophidae > Benthosema > Benthosema glaciale. Next base: position 8,335 of record OOFJ01058655.1, read on the forward strand.
TGTGATCCTGTCATCCTGACACTGTGATTGGAACCGTTGGTCGGATGGTCATTCAGTGCACTGCCAGAGCTGTCACCAATTGCCCGTCACTGTCGGCAGGCAGGCAGGCAGGCAGGCAGACAGACAGGGTGAGAAGGGGAGAGACATGCAGCAAAGGTCATCATGAACAGGACTCGAACACGCAACGCACTGTCAGGCCAGAGCCCATACGCGGCGCACGCCTGGACCACTTGGCCTGCGGGCGGACCTGCATCTGTCGTCATTTTCAAACAACATGTCGTGATGTGATGTGTTCTGAGCTTATAGATCAAGGTTGACTGACTGACTGACTGACTGACTGACTGACTGACTGACTGACTGACTGACTGACTGACTGACTGACTGACTCACTCACTCACTCACTCCGTGACCATTCCAGCAGGGCTAACCTTTTGTGTGCAAGTCAAAATCTCAAGGCACACGTGTGTTACCTGTATTGTATTGTATTCAAATCTACAAACTCACAACGCATCATGTTGCCACAGGTCGTGTGCTTATACAGTGCATGGTTTATTTTAATTTTGTTTAATAAACGAATAATAACTAAATAGACTACTAAACTTTAAATAGTTGTCTACTGTATAATAACATGTCCAAAATCGGAACGCCATTTTGAAAGTGTAATGTGAAATGATTGATATAGTGCATTAAAATATAATTTATAACTTTTGTAGTTGTGTGTGTTTGTAACAAAATCCTAAGGCACACCTGGGCTTGTCATGCCTCTGTCTGTGTAACACCGCTTTGGGAGCACCAGGTACTTTCAGACCAGTGGACAGGACAAACCCAGAGCTAATTGGGCCGTTGTGAATCAGACAGATATATTGCAGTGGCTCTGTGGCTGAAGGGGTAGAGCGGCCTTCTGGAAAGCGAACGTTCTTGCATCACAGTTTCCAAAGTTACCTCTAGTGTCCGTGTTGAATGGGTGAATGAGACGAATATACTTTGCAAAGCACTTTGAGCTCCCATAAGACGAGAAGTGCTGCAGCATCAAATCAAATTATAGCACATTTAACAACCAAAATTGTGTTGAATGTTATCCACAGATGAAGGTCCTTATGGCCTGCTGTGTCCCTCCCAACTTAATCCGGGCAATAGAGACCAATGTATGCAGGAACAAAGGCCAGGGCGCTGACCCCCAGACAGCAACAGTGAGGAGTTGGACATCTTGGCTGGGGTACTGCAAGACCCCTTCCTCTTCGCCATAGTCCTGGACTACGTGTTAAGGAAGGCCCAGTTTGGACCAGAGCAGGATCTTGGCCTCACCATAACACCAAGGAGGTTGAGACTGCATCCCGTCAGGCAGCCATGTGTATTAGTATGTGCTTACGTGCAGACGAGTGATTCAGCACATGTAGGCTAATGTACTGCAGATAATGTGGTTTGAAATTTAAATTAAATGAGGGAAAAGGGTAGTTTTAAGAGACCAACAAATGAAACAAACAAGCCCTGCTCGTACATCCTCAGTCAGACGAGAAGAAAAAAAACCTAGATGGGAAAAGACATTTGAAAGGATCACAGATTTTGGTTTCATTTTCTTTTGCTCAAAGATTAAGTTTTCTGGAGTGTGATTTGTCATTACATAGCCTACTATTGGATCAAAGCTTTTCCATTTTCCTAGATCACTCTGTAAAAACAGGACGTCACACAAATCACCTTGATTTGCTACAGTAACTAATTATATTTGACATAAGTTGACGGTATATTATATTTTAACCACACTGATGGTAAATATATTGCAAGAGGATACTGTTTCCCTGCTATTTGCCGTACGACCCACCTTGAACTTCATGTTAAATAAATTGCCTGAGTTATATTTTTGGCTAATTGGCTTCTTTTGTAGAAAAAAGATAACGACAAATGGCTGTCATTACCCCCAGGTGGTGTATACGTTCCCACTGCAGCTTGATACCATACCCCCCGCCCCCACCACACCCAAACACACACACACACGCACACGTACACACACACACACACACACACACACACCACAAACCTACTGTAACTGCGGGTGAACAGAGTAGGACAACAGAGAGGCCCCTTAATTGATTTGCATGAATTTACAGCAGAATGGGATCATGCTGCGAACACATTGCTTCATAAGGAGCCTAATGATGCCGGGGGGGCCCAGGGGCCTGACACCACTGTACTGCAATCCTGCTGATTACAGAGCACAGACTGTCTCTCTGGGGCCATGATCATAGAGCTCTGGCCAACACAATCAGCAGTCACTTCACGGGGGATCTGTGTGTGTTGTGTGTGCGTGTGTGCGCACGCACGAGAGAGACGGGAGAGAGGGTTCAGGCAGAGTCAGAGTAGCAGTGAGTGGCTGGGAGAAAAAACTCCTTTTCCTCTCCTCCTGCAGAATCACTGAGAACCCAGATTCAAACTTTCAAACCATACATCAAAGCTGCACTCCGGAACTTTGTGCCGCGCTGCAAGCTTATACATCCGCTGTAAAAATATTGAAAGTGTGCGACCTACTTATTTAGAAGGCATGTTTTTTTTTAATCGAGAGAAAATAGCTGCAAAAGATTAGATGAAAGACTTTTGGTGCAGGGCTCAATGTGATAGAAATGAAGAAGTGGCCAGCACACAATTCATAGCCTACATGTCCTTTTCACATGGTTTATTTACCTCTCATGGACAAGCAACGGACGCGTTTCGACCTGATAGGCCTTCCTCAGCGATGTGACAAGATAACATATCTAGGAAGTAAAGGTATATGATTTCTTTTTTTTAGAATCATTCTCAGGTCTTAATGGGTTGAACATCATGGCATCCAATGCAACACAATTGACACATTGCCTGCCTCTGGTGAGTGAATTAGACGGCAGAGAGAAGAAGGGGCAGTCGGTGTGTTTGGGAAGATATGGCCGTATATAGACCTTATGCAGACCACGGCCATAATTGCCATTTGCAGCAGGGGGGCAACTAGCCTCAGTTTGCCATTGACAGCCCATCATGTGTATGGGCTGTCAAATGTGTCAATGGCAAATTGAAGCTATAGTTGTCACCCTGCGATTTTCTTAATGGCAAGATGGCCGTGGTCTGCATGAGGTCGATAGCAACCCCTGTTGTTTCTCTCCCAACGTCTCCTAATACTGTGAAGCCCTACAGGTATGAGCTTCAAACAGGCACGAGACGGCTCCGTCTCCGCCGAGAGAGCGCATAGACTGGGGCTAATCATAGCGGGCGCCACACACCTCAGGAAGGTAGCAATTTACCGTCATTACCGTTAAATCCTGCTTAAAAGAACCGGATTCCACAGACCTAATTACAAGGTGTTAATAATAACAATGTAATGACAGTCATTTTAAAGCCTGCCCAAAACCATAATCCATCTCCCGACTGCCTCTCACGTTGGGGAGTGCGTGGTTGATGCACATAGCTCTGAAAAAGCACCATAATTCTTATTGATTACCATTGTGATACCTCCTAAGTGGTGTGTCAGGTCCCTGCGAGTCGGGGCATGAGTGAGTTATAGGAGCATTGTCAGCTTGTGTGTTTGCCCGTCGTTGACTCCTAATGGCGTGTAACCTTGCTGAGGAGACAGATGTGACAGCGAGCGGATGAGGTCCTCCTCGCAACTCGCCCAACTAGATTGTTTTATTCCATTTTGAAGGTGGATAGGGCCTGCACACCAGAATAGGTACAGAAATAGAAATAGTAGAAATATGATGTAGTGGATGATCTTCATCAGGTCTATTTTATTGAATAACAAGATTGAATATAGGATATAAAAGTAAAATCGACACGTAAGTTGACACAGACAATTTAAGAATCAAGGCAGTGCAGACAAAATATCCCTTTCACTCTTGGTTTGGGTAACTTCATAATTGTGACCCTTTTTTGTGTTGCTGACAAGCATCATGCCTGATTAAGAGTTGTAAGCGATTTTTAAGAAACACTTCTTTCTGCACTCTTTGGTTAATTAGCGGTAAATGAGGCTGATGTTTATACCTGACATGATCTTTATGTGGGGGTGTTGTTTGGCCCCCGGGGGCCTCTTTTAACCTCAGCCCATCCTGGGCGCCCCCAAACTAAACACACACTGTCTGGTCTAGCCTATCACAAGTCTCCTCACAAAGCCCAGAGTCAGGGAACGTCATTGGCTGAAAGTCGCAGACCGGTACCTCCCAAAGTTTTCCCCATCATGAAGTTTTTCTGTGACAAGTTGTTGTTGCTCCTTCAAAGTTCTCTCCGTGGATGTTGTTGCGTTTTGTTTCGTCTCCGCGTGGAGTGTGGACGGACGGATCACGGATGTTATTTTTGGTTCCCGTTGTGTTGTAGTAGCCTTTTTCCAAAGCCATGACTTCGCCCGTAGACTCGATTATAGACGGCTTCTCCACGGACGAGGATGTCCATGATTCGCCGCAGCTGAAGAAGACTCAGCAGGTGTGCTTCTTACCTTTCAGCGTCGAGGCGCTCATGTCCGACAAAAAGAGGCCGCCGGCCGCTAGTGGACCGATCCTCGCGACTGAAAGGGGGAATTGTCCGTTGAATAGTAGTAGTAGCGGACGCGCGCACAGTCCGGATGCGCCGCTGTCTCAACGCGTCGTACCTGCGGCCGCAGCACCACCGGTCAAATCAGAGTCCTCAGACCGAACAGGAGACTGTTGTTCGTCCTGGATGTCTCGAGTCAAGCTGTCTTCTACACCGCCCCGTAAGTTAACAGTGAAGAAGCTATCGTGTTATAATATATTGGCACACTGCATAATATTATCTAATAGGCTACTAATACTGTAATTATGTTCATATAGTCATGCTTATGCTTTGTATTAATGCACTACAGAAATATTGTAATAGACACTTGTTGCTTTTGGAACCACATGGCCTTACTAAATAGTGCCAAGAGACAGTTTTTATTATTAATTGTTTAAGTGAGGGCAGGTTCCCAGCACCACCCAGGGAACAGTTTGCAGACCTGAAACACTAAGGATAAAAGCAGAAAAAGTACTATGACTTGGTCCTCCATTTTCAATTCATCAGAACATTTAAAGACATACAAATATACACTTATATGCAGAAGAAAGAAGTCATCATACTGAATACATTGTTAGAAAAAAGGGAAATTTACATGTACAGTATAGTAACTGATTGATGGTTAAACTTCACCACTAGGCTATTATTTACAATGAAGTAAATACAATTTGTTACTATATGACAATTACTTTTTGCTTCTGGATCAAATATTTAATAGTTATTTTTTTAAAGATTTAGTTTTTGTGTGTGTTTTTTGCCTTTATTGACAGGGTACAGTAATTAAACAGGAAAGGGGAGAGAGGAGTCAAACCCACGGCACACTGTCCGGCTTAGGTGCCTGGGCGGTTGAGCTAACCGTCCGGGCCAGTCTCGGATCTTTCTTAATGGTTCTAACATTTGTTTTTCCTCACGTCTCCTACGCAGAGCAGCTGAGTCCGACAGTTAGCTGCCCTCTGAGGAAGCACAAGACCAACAGGAAGCCTCGCACGCCCTTCACCACCTCCCAGCTGCTGGCCCTGGAGAGGAAGTTCCACCAGAAGCAGTACCTGTCCATCGCCGAGCGCGCCGAGTTCTCCTCCTCGTTGTCGCTGTCCGAGACCCAGGTGAAGATCTGGTTCCAGAACCGGCGGGCCAAGGCAAAGAGGCTCCAGGAGGCGGAGGTGGACAAGCTGAAAATGGCCGCCAGCGTCGTAGGAGCCAAGCCCGC
>OOFJ01058664.1:7134-17635 GCA_900323375.1 Benthosema glaciale
ACACACACACACACACACACACACACACACACACACACACACACACACACACACACACACACACTACATTAGCAAGGTACCATGTGACATGCCTGTTGTGAGGCCCTGTCTTTGACATAATAGTAGCACGTCACTGGTCAATTTGCAGCCGTCCCTGCTGTCAAGGGCTTCCCCTGCCCAGGGCCTGGGTGAGGGTGAAGGTGGGCTGTTCCTACATGACTGTGAGGAGGGGCTGGGCTGTGCTGATTTGCCAATTTCCTAGTGTCACCGTCCAAAGGAATGACTTTGACTAAAGCTGAAGTGACAGCTGTCACCCTGCTGTCAATCAGCGGTGGCCACCTTAACCAATCAGCAAATGGACAACAGAACAGTCTGGGCGACGTGCGCCAACATGTGTTCTTAATGTGATTCTCCTTGTCACTGTGAGTATAGTTATTTTCACACTCGTATGGAACTAGTGATGCACCGATGTATAGGCCACACCATTGCTGTTATCGGTCAATATCGGCAAATAAAACTGACATTAACCGATGGCATTAGCCGATATTTAGCTGTTGTTGATAAGTTTACATTTTGCATTGGCTATGTTGGTGTATTGGTTATCTGCAGCCTACCTAGCTATTTATTCCTTGTATTGAGATATATTTGTTTCCCTGGCACAAAAGGGGGCACTAAAAACAACAACAACTAAATAAACATATCGGTATCGGCTATCGGATACATTTATATTTTAAACATTGGTATATCGGCGAAGAATTTCCATATCGGTGCATCCCTAAAAAAAAGAAAAAAAAAGAAAAAAGAAGCTTGTAGATCAGTTACAAGTATAAATAAGTATATAGTATAGCCATATACTTATACCATATACTAGCGGTTAATCAAAACACCAGAATTCCCCCTGTTCTCTCTGAAACGGCACAAGGTTGCGCTGTGACTATCAGCATAAGTGGCAGACTTCCTCATACTAATTGCCTTGGCTAATGGCCGCTTCCATGAAGCGCTTAGCCTTAGTGTGTGCAACGACGAGCCGAGGCAACCTCAGGCAAAGTATCTAGAATGAATTAACATGATTATACAGTGCCATAAGGGCCTTTTTTATTTCAGTCTGAGCTGTGTGGCAGCCCACATCCCCCACCCCACCCCCCACTGCTCCTCCTTCTCTTCCTTGGCTGTGCGTCCGTGTGCACACATGAAGCGTGTTTTCATACTGAAATTAATTAAATGTGCTTCCTGCCCCGGCATAGCCGGTCGTGGTTTGACAACACATGCTGGCCGTCACTCGCGGGGTTCACGTCAGTGGAACCACTGGCTTGTTGTTAGTTTTTGTGTCACAGCCTTGATGCCCCCAAGGGGGAACTTGAGATGTTGACCCGGGTGACGCTTGACATAATATGAGAAAAGAGAGGGTGTTTGTTTACTGTAAAGCCTTGCTTTATTTTTGAGTAGTGGTTTCAAGACCGCATAATCACTCCCTTCCATGATTTACCATAAATTGGTGTACGGCAAGCATCAACTTGGCAATGTGTCATGTTGTTGGTGCAGGCCACATTTTGAAGAAAATGTTGCCTGGATGAGAGCTGAAAATGGCTTCATTTCAAATTAATGTTTACCACCTCCTCAACTATTGCTTCCCCTATAGAAACACACACACTCCTATGCACATATTGGATTTCTCGTTATATCAATTTTTCACACGGGTGCCCACGCAGCCCAAACAATCAGTGGCCTCCGGTCTGAAGCTTGTTTCACCTACAGTTTTGTGTGGGGGCAGCCGCACACTATACAGATATAACACCAAACCACTGTAACAGCTATATCCACGGTCTCCTTTCTCTAACCTCCACGGACAGTGAGTGAGTGACTTGAATGTAAAAGTAGCGTTCCACGATCTGTATCCTTGCCATAGTACTTAATCATTGCCTGCCAGAGGCAATAGCTAATGTTATTTTTTCCCCCCTATATATTTTAAATAATTCTTTCAACAAAGGAGTGTCATTACCGTTCACATTCACCATGCTAGTTCATGTCCCTCATAAACACCCCACTCCCTCGGTCTCTCCCAACGGAGCGTTACGGCCAGACTTGCCTCATGTCTACGGAATGCTTGTTCCCTCTCCCTCCCTCTTTCCAACATAGACTAGCCTCCTAAACTGGCAGGATGCTTAGCAGTCAGAAGCCGATCTCCACGCAAATACATGAATAAAGAAAGAAGGCTGAGATTCCGAGCTTTATTTATGCTGTGCTGAGGATTTTGGGACCACACCTGTTCCTGCATGCTAATGTCTGACTCCTGTCAGGCTCTGCTCGTTCTCTCTCTCTCTCTCTCTCTCTCTCATTTTCTGCCTATGTATCTCTCCGTCTTTCGCTCGTATCTCCATCTCTCAGTGTCTATTCGGCAAGGATCAAGCCACTCCATTGCCCAGCCTTGTTAATGTGTAATTTGTGGTAAGAGAGAGGGAGGAAAGTCACTTTGCGCTGGCTCTCTCTAAGCAGGGTAATGATGATGGACTGTGGGGTAATGGCACATTCAATCTGTGGCAGAACAGGGGATTCCTCCTCCGCTTTCCATGGAACACTCTGACTGACTCGGCCATCTATAGCCCGGAACAGGGGAGGAAGAGGACAGTCAGGACACTTCATTTCCTCTACCACCTACTGAGTAGTGTGCGTGTGCGTGCGCGTGTGTGTGGTAGCCTAGGAGCCTAATATCCCTCTGGCATGGATCGCTTTGTGTATGCGGGAGACCCGTGTTGAAATTCAGGTGCCTGTTTCCTGGATTTTTATAAGCCATTAACATAAACAGTTTCGGCTGTGTTGCCCATATAGACAATTATTGCACACATCAGCTGCTGAGAGCTGCAAAACCTAAAATAAACGAAACGCTACAGCATGTTTCATTGACTGACCACAGGAAAGGGAGGCAGATCAGATCAGCGGACTTCTGAGCGAGTCATCAGACATGTGCGGTGCACAGTGGTTTTGAACCAGTGGTCCGGGGACCACCAATGGTCCATTTAGGCAGAATCAAATGTTTATGGTCATGATTCACCAGGAGCCTGGATGGCTTGATTCTAGGCTGAGAATAATTGATATCAATATTTTTTGGAAATCTCTATGGGAAAAAATAATGGAATGAATTTGAGCAGCTGTGTTCAGCAGGACTGGTGGAGGTATGAGGTATTCAGGTTACATAATCTATATCTACCGCCCGCACTATGACAAGGAAGGGGGGTGGGGGACTGACTCTCCTCTCCTATTCTCTCAGCAGTCTGTGTACAGTATCTCATTCTACTAGTGCAGCCATCACCATGCTGCTGGCACATCATCCCTCCCTCTGTCACAAGACATCAAAGTGTTGCTATTCAGACAGACAGCAGAACCTCAACTGCTCCTCTGATTTTTCATTACCTGTAAAGGCTTGTTTAACACTATCAAGCAAACGACCTGAACCTTTCACCGCTGCCTGACTGTACCTCTTTATTATCATAGCGCAATACGCGGGTACGTTAAACATGGCGTGAAGGAATTTTAGTGACACATGATTAGTACAGTGCTTGGATTGACGGAGATACTCAAGACGCACATCTGTCCACAGTTCATGATCCATTATATGGCTAAATCTGGCATAAGAAAAATTGTGATTTTCTATTGAATATCTTAGTTACAATGAACTCGAGTTGACATGAATTTTGCCATGTGCTTGAAAAGCACATGGACTACATTTGCTAGTACCTCTGGTAGCGACCATAGTGGACACTTTTTCATGATTGACCCCCTCTAGGCTGTCTCAAAAACCCATAGTCTGAACGGCATAAAACCCATACTCCGAACGCTGCAGATGAACGCCGCAACATGAGCCCTGAGCTGAGGCTGCAGCACACAAACTGATTATAGATGTTCATAAACGAGAGCTTGCTGCACCTGGCAGTTACAGTATGAGTGAGTCATTCATAGTTTTATTTTTTTCTTTTAAGGGTAACTGTTGTATAATCGCAATATTACACTTGAGGGTGTGCTTTACATAGATTATTGGCACTTCAGCAATGCTTACAGAACTCTTGTGTAATATTGCTTAATTGCCATTGTCCTAGCTTGTTATCAGTTGCCATTGTATGTTATTGTTACAATGTGTGCTTGCACCCTAAACTCACAGATGATGTTTTACCAAAACAACTAGAACCCTTTTCGCTAAACACTCCCCTCGTGTTAGCCCGACAAACAGCAACCGCCATCCAAGTTTTCTGAAACACATGCACACCATGCATATGGGCTACGTGCTCTGCCATAAAAAGCTACCATTATACTGTCGATGTGTGCCATTTGGCATGGCGAGGCCCAGCAGGGCAGGCTGTTGAGCAAAGCCTGTGTGTTACAGGCTGGCAGCGTGGGTGGATGGGTGCTTAGAGCCTTGTGGTCGGCTGACAGAGTCAAGCAGTAGGCAGGGTGGGGGGTAATGCCTTGCCTAGGAAGAAGTCTGTACCATGCAGATGTGCTCCAGTTCCATATGTGTTTATGTGGACAGTCTAGTCTCTAATGTAATATTGCTCTTCATAATGCACACAGGGGCCTGGTTTTGTAAAGGAAATTGTCTTAGATTGGGCCCATTTTCCAGAGGGTGTCAGTGCTTGCTTGTCCTTGAAGATTATTGCATAAAATATATTTAAATGGTTTTCCCCCACGTTCTGAGTAACCCCTACACTAGCTGATTGATCATCCCGTGATGACATCGCTGTGTCCCTTTGGGGACAAGTAATGAGAGGGAGCCGGAGAGAGAGAGGGATGTGGGTAGAGTCTGCAGGAGGGCACTTGAAAGATTCCCGGTTGTCATGGTAGCGCCACCAAGGAGACTGACAGCCCATGGATCCCTGCCTAATTGCCATGCACCCCGCCCACTACAGCTCCTCCCACTGCCATGCCCCCGCTTATTCTCAGGTATCACGTTGCACTGATCACAGATGACATGAGTGCTGCTCCACCCTGATGCAGCCTGCCGGTTCGTTCGCCTTTCACTGCGATCCGTTCCTCTCTGGCTGCTCAGCGTCCCCTCCATGTGCACTGATTCCTAACAGCGGCAGTGGCTGTGTGTAGATGAGGCAAGATCAGGGGGTGATGTTATGACAGAGCAGAGAGGCTGGGGGTGTACGGTGTTGGTTAAGAAAAGGAGGTGAAGGACGCTGCACCATCAATCACCCCTCTGCGGTTGATCTTCCTGCCCCGTCTGCTCACTCTTGGTACATAACAGGGCACCGAGGCCAGCCTAGCTAGCCCGGCTGCACCATCACCACAACAACATCTGCCTGGCTGTCAAGGGCAATACTCGGCGCACACGTGTGGCATCAAGAATTAAGTGCTCGTTTATGATTAGCCACATTGTTCTCGTATACCGGGTCTGCTGTTTATCCTAAGTTTGCTTGTAATGGTGTAATTAGAAGCAGATGGATTTTTCTTGCGATCTGTAGAAGCATACTGACTGCAGTAAGTTTTATCTTGAATTAACCTTCTCTCTAATAGTTGGTATTATGGATTGACAGTGTGTGATGCATTAGGAAAACGTTGCAAGCGTGCGTTCTTAAAGATTAAGCAAGGGGTTTGGAACGAGCCTGGTAATCATTGAGACATTTACTTGATTGAATTGGTATTAGCGCCATTTAAAACATTTCAACACACTTGTTTGATGTGTGTAGAGTTCCCCAAAATATTTGAGCGCTTGTGCGAAATGAAAGTTTTCTTTATTTAGTTTCAGACCGCAAGTTGTTGGCAAACGTTTAAGCAAAGCTTCATGAGTTCATTGCTCTCCAACTGTGTTTTCTCTCCTTGCTATTGCATTCCATGGTCACTGAGTATATTCCTAACTGAACTCTGGTTTTCATCACAGGCCGCACACAACATTTATTTACATTCCCCTTTATTGTTTCCCCTGGGTACAGGACAATTACATGCATTCAAGCTTGCGTTATAAATGTCTCTGTGCCTGCGGTGAAATATGTAGCTGTCACCCTGACCACCTCAGACAGCACATCATAAAAGACCTTCTTATAAACACTGGCCAGAATCCTTTCATAACCGCTGTACAGTAATAACAGCAGCAACCCCTCCGGCCGTAATGAGGGAAATATGAACAACCCTGTAATCATTCCCTGCTGTCTTCCTAACTCCACCATTCTGATGGAACACTTTCAGATTTTACCAAGGTAAAAGGGCAGAGAGAGGGCCTGCCTCGCCTTAATAAAAACATTAACAATAATAATAATAATATTAACTTTTTGTATCATGTGCCTCTTGTCTGTGCTTTTCGGTCTGTTGGTTTCTGCTGTTCCTTGTTGCCCTCTATGGCTTGGAGCTGGCTGTACATTCAAAATGTGAGCATAGTGGTGCTGACTTTAATGGTTGTCTTTCAGCACGAAGAGGTCCCGTTTGTGGTTTATTATGTAATGGGCGAAACCTGATGTATAGCTTACACAGTGCTCTCCCCCCATACATAGCCACTAATAAGATTTTTGTTGGGTAGTAATCACTTTCCAGTGCATGCAGTGTGGTCTCTTAATACAAGACATATGCACAGACGTGTTTAAACAATAAAGCATACACAAGTGAAAACCAATCCCCCAGAGCTACTAACCACTGAAAAAAGCATTTATTATCTCCAATTGGGCTGCAATAACATAATCTAGTAGTGTATACTTAACATGAGGAGGAAGCCGTGCCTCTGATGTACTGTAGTAGAGTGGAGGTGTATGGCTGAGCATGTGAGGAGGTGGGGGGGATATGCATGCACAGTGCAGGCCACTGGAATATGCTCAGATACACTCTCAAGGTTACTGATACTTTCTTTTTGGCCTCATACCAAGCCAATGTCTTTGCCAAGAAAACACAGCCTGCACCATTCCTCTGCCGGAGGGTGAGTTCAGTTCATATGGTCCATTTATATGCAAACTGTGCTCAGCTGTGCTGTGTGTTGTATGTTTGCAGCAAACATACAACACGTGCACAGCATAACACGCTGCCAAATAACATACAGAGAGACTCCCGTCTCTCAGTTCTGTGTGTGTATCACTTCCCTCTGCGTCTATCCCCCCCTCTCTCTTTCACATACACACAGACTTTGCCCACTCCCCCTTGTGTGTCTTGGTCGCTGTGTTTCTGCAGGGAGGGCGCCTTTGTTTTTCTCCACAGCAGCGCAGGGGTGGGGACGCGTTATGTAATCTGTGGCGTGTGCCTCTCCATAGTGAGGGAGATGGAGCAGGGTGTGACTATAGTAACACACACTCTGGATGACATAATCCACTGACCCCATCCATGGCCTGCTTGGGTCCCCCCCCCATCCTCCCTGGAGTGGCCTATTCCCGGCAGCAAGCTGCCATTTGGAAACCACAGAAGAACATCCTCTTTCACCCTCAATTTGCATTTGTGCAATCTAGGACAAAATTGTTACCACAGGTCCTTGAGGCTCAGTTTTTTTTGTTGCTATTATGTGTAGGGCACAGAAATGGGGTTTGTTTTGTTTCCATGGGCAGAGGAGGAGATGGAAACAAAGTTCAGCACTGTTACGTACAGTATCTCTGTTAAGCCAAATTCATACTTCCAACGTGCAATGGGTGTTTCTCGCCGTAAATGGCAAGCAACACCAATTACTGGAATTTTTCTAACTTTCTCCATGCTTACATGTTTGTTTGAGTTTAATGTGCGCGTTGATGCACAGGTGTGTTAACGTGTAGTGTGTGCGTGCATTTGTACTTTGTATTTGTCCGTGTGCACTGTGCAGATGTGTGCATCTGAACAAGCACAAGGCCCAATGCGTGCGCCCTCTTGCCTCCTCCCACGGCCAGCCGCTCTGCAGGAGCGCTGCAAAACGGAGCCATTTACTCGCCGCTCTCCCGATCTCCCCTCTCTTATCCGATGCACGTCACATACCTCATGCGAGCCACATTATGCCTGCTTATATAATTAAAATTGATTACAGCGGCACACTGCCAGCACCAGTGTCTCCTCCCACACATCCATATGGCGCGTAATGAAACAGGTTCCTCACCTGCTAGATTCTACTTTGTGCTGTATTAAAGGCTTGAATGGACTCAACTGATCTCTCCCAAGGGTTGCAAGCAGCATTTCAATATGTAAATCGATCTGTGGATGAGCACGGAGCCAGCTTAGTAATAAGGAGACGGCGAACACTGTATTGACTTGTTTACCGAGTGACCTGTGTATTTATCACCGTCCATACTCGAGCTATAAGCATGCTTGTCCGTGCGCACACATGTCACTGCGTGCTTGCAAAGACTGTGTGTTTGTGTGTGCATGCTTGCGGATGCACTGAGAAGTGCCCTGTTCATAATTATGGTAGTTTCCATAATGCTCCGGTGTACTCCCTTTGCCATGGAAGAACGTCTGTTTTTCATTAAGACAAACCTTCATCCTGCTGCCTGCAACAGTGTGGGAAGCATCCACCAGTATCATTAGTTACATTCTGTGCTCACTGCCTGCGATACGGGGCGTCCATCTCTTCACATCTGCTGTGCTCACTGTGCTCAAAATGCTATCTCTCCCTGTGTTGCAGATAAAATCGAGGAGGCACAGAAAGAACTCAAAGATCCCACAGGCACACAGAAAGGTAAGACGCCTTTCCGATAAAGATCAAAATGAGCAAGATTTTTTTTCAAAAGAGAATGCTTTCACTTTTTGTGCGATTGCGCTCTTCATGGGAGATGTCTTATTTTGAAAAGTAACATTTTGACTTTTTACCTTAATCATATAGCAATTGTTTCTAAGCTCTGTATTAAAAAAATGTCCCATTCATTCAGCATTCACAGGCTCATATATATTTTATATGCTTTTATTTCGCCCAATACACTCAGTATTTTCAAGTAAGAGTTTCTATAGCAAGAAAAGTGTTTACTAATCTTGTTTTGGTTACTAGGCTATGAGTAGTACTGTAGCAGATGCCACTGCACAAACCTTATACTCTGCAGCAGTGCTTCCTGTTTCAACATAGTCCTTAGCACATCTGTATTGGATCTATTTGTGGATCTATTTGTAATAGTTTTTATTTGGTTCCTGCATTTAGATTTTAGATTGGTAATGATCCAAAACATTTATGGTTTATGCAATTGTATTTGTGATTACTCAATTAATACATCTTATATCTTGTGACACATCTTGAAATTAAAAGTAGAAATGCATAAATAGATAGTCATATTTAAGTGATTAGGGTTAATTCTGTCTAGAGATGTCTTAAGATGGCCATTTTTGCATAACAAACAGTTACATTTTTAATTTATACTACTCACTTGTTATAAGATTTCTGTAAAATGAATACATTGCTTTTGTGATGTAATTAAATTAAAACAGAATATTTATTAAACTAAGTGTGTCAAGTGTCAAGCCAGGTTTTCCGCTAACCTGTTTAAGTTGTCTGTTTTAGTAACTACAGTACAATTAAACGTAGGCTGTCCTTAGAAGAACTTTATTGTTTGAAAATACACCAAGCTTCTTTGCAGGATGTGCAAGCTTGCACTGAGTCACCCTTTTTTATGAGGCTGGGTGTGGATATGTTAAACGGCAATAAGGATTAAAACCTGACGGGAATATCTAAATCCCCTTCTCAAAACACTGCTGTTAGTGAAGATGTCACTACCCGACAGTCAAAGGGTAATCCCTGTGACAAGCCACTTTTTAAAACGCTTCATTCCGACAATACCGTGTGTACATACAGGTTCAACCATGTTGTGATCCGTTCTTACAAAATCCAGGCTCTACAAGGTCAAAGGTGAAACCCTTCAACATTATATATGTTCAGGCTAGGTGTGCAAGCAACAACTAATCAATTTAATCGATTATATATATAATATAATAATAATAATAATAATAATTATATATATATCAGTATTCAATTAAAACTGGATAGTTTACATCCCTGTGATTTATGTTTTTCTTTTGTCTAAAGCAGGGGTTCTCAACGTTTTTGGCTGGGGACCCCCAGAAATGCTTTGGCCATGTCTCGGGACCCCCGAGCCACTCCCCTCCCCAATACCAATACAAATTGGCCACTACAATAACTTGAATAATAGAGAAATTATATACTAAAACCAGATATAATCATTAAGGAAAGTTTATGTATGGACTATGTGTACTATGTGTACTACTACTATGTAAGCACTCAATTTCCATTTTTCAGACATTCAGTTAAAAAAAATAATACAAAAAAAAAAAAAATATATTTTTTTTTATTTAAAAAAATAAATCATCTGGGGACCCCCCAAAATAATTTCGGGACCCCCCCGAGGGGTCGCGACCCACGGGTTGAGAACCCCTGGTCTAAAGGCATCTTTTTGTGCTGTATGATTTGGCTTATTTCGGGACTATCATGGTTTGTCTGCAGAACATGTTATGTTGGTTACAGGCTATTTTAAAAGCTCTTCGGCTGCATGTTTGTGTGGAGAATGGATTAGCCCAACTTATGTAAAGACTAGGCGTTCCTAAGTCTTAGTCTAATTATGCCAGAAAC
>OOFJ01058664.1:17655-29768 GCA_900323375.1 Benthosema glaciale
CAAGCAACAACTAATCAATTTAATCGATTATATATATAATATAATAATAATAATAATTATATATATATCAGTGATGGATTTTTATTCAATTAAAACTGGATAGTTTACATCCCTGTGATTTATGTTTTTCTTCTGTCTAAAGGCATCTTTTTGTGCTGTATGATTTGGCTTATTTCGGGACTATCATGGTTTGTCTGCAGAACATGTTATGTTGGTTACAGGCTATTTTAAAAGCTCTTCGGTTGCATGTTTGTGTGGAGAATGGATTAGCCCAACTTATGTAAAGACTAGGCGTTCCTAAGTCTTAGTCTAATTATGCCAGAAACCAGAAGGAATCCTGACCTCATCATCTTGGGAAATACCTACAAAAGCCAGGAAACTGTGACAGGGCAATGGTAAACTTATGCAACTAGTTTAAACCACATTCTGAAAACGGCCATTGTATGGCCAATATGAAAAAATAAAAATATGGGCCACCCTGTTTTGGGTGCGCCTGTTCAACAACAGTGGAGCTTTATTGTTGGATTGCTGTGGTGACAGCATGAAGACTCACAGTCAAAGCCTTGGGCTGCTGTAGATGGTTGCTTGTGCTATCAACTTCAGGTGGTTACTGTATTAGTTTGAATTAGACACATTTTATAAGGGGTGTGTGTGTGTGTGTGTGTGTGTGTGTGTGTGTGTGTGTGTGTGTGTGTGTGTGTGTGTGTGTGTGTGTGTGTGTGTGTGTGTGTGTGTGTGTGTGTGTGTGTGTGTGTGTGTGTGTGTGTGTGTGTGTGTGTGTGGACTTGCAACATATCACTAAATATGTAATTTTAATAGTCTTATTATTCTGCTTGTATCACATTATGTTTGTGATACTGAACTTGAAATTGTTATTTATTTACTTTATTTACTGGTTACTGCGCATACTCACAGCACAAGTTTATCATGTGTCATCATTGAATGCAAGTCATATGACATGCAAATGAAGATACTTTAGGATCATTCAAATTTCAATAATTTGAACAAAACAATGTACAAATTCAAATTATGTGAAAGGCCCATATAATATATTGGTACAGTCAGACAAATAAATATATTGATCTAAATATAGATCAGTATGGACTGACATTTTGCTCAATATGTCAACAAAATGCTGTACTTTTTTCCCCTTCTTTTTTGAGGGGTTCTAGCCCCTCCTACATCCATCATTTAGTGTATGTTCACAAACCTTGTCCTACACAAACATTAAATTCCCATTGACAATTAATTGAAAATGTTACGTCATAGTGTCTGAGCAAATAGACTTCACACAGGTGTGATTTTATTTATTTTTTTACTTCTAGATGTACATGGGTATTTAATAAACTGTGACACTTAATCAGACACGGCAACAGGCTATTAATTCATGCTTATGCCTCTATGTCCACAGGGATACCCGAGGCCAGTGTCAGAAATGCAGAAAACATAAAAGGCCTGAAGAGGAAAAAGGTTGTAGGGGAGAATCAGCTCAAGAAAATTCCCAAATCTCCAGTGAAGAAACCCCTGCAGTCCAAGACAACGGCAACGTCTCTCCACAGAGCACCATCCGGCCAAACTGAACCTTCCAGCTCCTCCTATCCCAACAGCCCCACTCACAACCCCACTGAGTCACCCAGTGGAAGCACAAATCCTGAATATGCCAATCCAGTTGCAGCATCCCCTGAGGAAGGAACATCCTCCACTGACCACGAAGAGCTGAAGCTGGGGGAAGCTTCCTCTTCAAAGCCACAGTCTCTTGAACCCAGCAGTGGAAAAGAGGCCTCTGCACCTGCAGTTGAAGTGTCTCAGCCCACGGATAGTAAGAGCTGTGGCGGCAGTTTTGAAGGGGATTCTTACCACACGACTGCACCCCTCGAGGTCCTACTAAAGGCCATGGAGCCAGACTTCAGCACGTTGGCTGAAAGGAAAAACTCCTTCCAAGTTTCCATTGGAAGGCCAGCCCCAGCACTCACTGCCCAATCTAGTGGTGAAATAAAGCCAATGTCATCAGTAAGTTTTGGTCTCCAAGGTCAACCACCCCATATGCAGACTTACTATGTAGACAAGCAAGGGAACTTTATTGGCATAGCAGCACCACTACAGGGTAATTTACAGATGTCTACCCCAGCTACTTCTCATGCTGCACAACATTTCATACCCGTTGCTGCCAATCAAGAAAATCCTGGTTTACGTGTGAGCTTTAGCACTGGACCAGCCACCATAACTCATGCTCCTGTTCCCACATGTTCCAATGCCTTGCCTCAAAGCCAGCCACCTGTCGTGCATACGTGCCAGTCCCTCTCAGCCAGTGTCCCCAGTACCATCCAAGTCCCTGTCACACCTGGCTGCAACCAAGTTCAGATGGCCTCCGTTATGAATTTTAGTCCTGAGCAAACAGCTAAGGATCAGAAGCCGAAGAAGCAAGGGAAATATGTTTGTGAATACTGCAATCGAGCATGTGCAAAACCCAGTGTGCTGCTCAAGCACATAAGGTCTCACACAGGAGAGAGACCCTACCCATGTGTTACATGTGGCTTCTCATTCAAGACCAAGAGCAACTTGTACAAGCATAAGAAATCTCACGCTCATGCTATAAAACTTGGCCTTGTTGCACGTTCTGAATCTGGAGGAGGGTCACTCTCCCAAGAATCTGATAAAGCCCTTGGAACACAATCAGATGTCGAGGAGAGTGGGGACAGTGATGGAGAAAGCAGCACTGCAGATGTGGACCATGACTCCTCACACAGCAGTAACACAGCTTTTTCAGAGAGTAGTTTGCAAAGTCTGGGCACGACACAAGCAAGCCACGGCGATGCTGACTCAGCAGCTGTCTTGGAGTCAGTCAAACTGGTCTCCAGTCAGAGGGGTTATGAGCCCAAAGTGACCGCAGCACTTCCAAAAGTTGTTGTTTACCCAGTGAATGTATCCCCTCTGAGAGCTGATAGCCCAAGGGTCACTGATGCTGCACCGGAGCAAGCTGCTGTGCAGCGCAGAGAGTTCCAGTATGCCCATCAGAGATCCAGCATCACCGTACTCTCATCCTTGAAAGAGGTGGACTGTTCTAATCCCTCTCTCGATGTTGTAAGTGAGGATGAGGACCAACAGTGCAGGTCTCCACTCTTAAGTGGTCATGCTCAACTTCAGCGACAACAAGCAACAGACTTTTCTCAACAGCAGCAGGCCAAGTGCCTGCTTAGTCCCCGCAGTTTAGGAAGCACAGACTCTGGCTACTTCTCACGCTCTGAAAGCGCTGATCAGGCCATGAGCCCCCCAAGTCCATTTGTAAAGCTAACCCCACCAGTGGACATGGACGTTTCCAAGACCAATCCTCCCCCTGTGGTTGCAACAGTAATGTATGTAGCAGCAGAGGAAAAACCAAGAGCCACACTAGGGCAAATGCGCCCCCCACTGGAAACAAAAGCACTCTCCCTGGAGGAACGGATTTCAAAGTTGATATCTGACAATGAGGCAGTAGTTGACAACAAGCAGCTAGATAGTGTCAAACCAAGACGGACATCTCTTTCAAGGCGAGGTAGCATAGACTCCCCTAAATCGTACATATTTAAAGACTCTTTTCAGTTTGACCTCAAACCAATGATGGGAAGAAGGTCAAGTTCTAGCTCAGACATACCCAAGTCCCCATTCACCCCCACAGATAAATCAAAGCCAGTATTTTTACTCTCTGTACCTCCTCAATATCCACCGATGGATTGTTTGCCAATAACAAGGAGTAACTCAATGCCTACAACACCAGGACACTCTGCTCTTCCTGTAAACGTTGCCCCTCAACCTCACCCTTTGCGAATCTGTCAATCATTTGAAGATAAAATCAGTTCTTTGAATGACGATGTCTTTTCATCAGCCCCATCTACCCCAAATCCAGCTATACATTCTCGTACTTTGGTGAGGCAAAAAGCAGTAGAGGATTTTTCCACGAATGACGGGCATGGGCTCCACACTGTCCGCTCCATGGATGAAGGCTGTCTTGGTCCTAGTATTTCCACAGAGATGATGCAAAGAAGCAGATCTTTTGAGCACAGCCAGGACAGAAACAGGAAATTGCAGCAGAATAAAGGCACAATGTATGAGTGTGAGACTTGTCGAAACCGGTACAGAAAGCTAGAGAATTTTGAAAATCACAAGAAATTCTATTGCTCTGAGCTTCATGGTCCAAAAAACAAGCCGCCAGCAGCTGTTAAGGAGAGCGAGCATGATGTTTTCCAGGTTAGCACACAGCATCCCATACTCCTACGATCAACAGGCATCTCGGGGATAATGGATCAACAGACGTCGATTCGAAAGAGAAGGAAAATGAAGAGTGTTGGAGATGATGAAGACCAATCTCCCACTGACGTCATTCCCCCATGCTCCGTCAGCTTGGATTCATATCAGCTCCCAGCAGCTATGGCGGTGGTGCTGGACATCCAGCCGAAGAACAGTCCAACGCATCTACCTCAGATCCAGCTTGTAGCAAGAGGTACAGATACATCAGAGTCAAGACTGTCACCAATACGAGAGGCCCAGATCAGTACTTCTACTAAGGAGAGAGGGGATCTGCAGAGGCAAGGCAGTGGTACATCGGTCATTAGACACACCAACTCTCTCAGCAGACCCAATTCTTTTGAGACAGCAGAATCTTTTGACAGGGCTTCTCCTGTCGATAGCATGGAGAAGGATGTCCAGAGCAAGATCAAAGCAGAGACTACAGCAAATGTTTCAATTGAGAGTTACCATGAACAGATGTCTATACCTAAGGGCGCTGACTATGGAAAACAAGGTATGCAACATTGCGTTGCTGCTGTGGAAGCATCGGCGAGTGAGACCTCTACCCCAGTCCACCAGTCACGACTGGTCCGCCAGAACAACATTCAGGTCCCTGAGATTTTGGTCACAGAGGAGCCTGACAGAGAACATGAGGTACAGAGTACTGAGGTAGCAGATAAGCCCACAGATTCATTCAGCTGGCCTCAGAGGAGCGAGAGCTTGTCCAAGCTGCCAGCGGAGAAACTTCCTCCGAAAAAGAAGAGAATTCGTCTCGCCCAAATGGACCACTCCTCTGGTGAATCTAGTTTAGAGTCCAGCCTCTCTCGAAGCCTCAGCAGGGACAGTAGCCTCTCTCGGTGCTCCAGTGTTTCAGCCTCTTTTGACAGAGATGAGCCATCCAGATCAGAGAGTCCCTCTAGGGGGGATTCTGTCAGCAAAAGCACAGAGCCTCAAGGGATACCAACAGCCTTCAACACACTTGGGGTACCAGGGATGATGAGGCGGGCCGCCTCTGAACAGATAAGCTGCACTCAGCCCTCTGTGGAGATTTCATCTGACTACCGTAGCAAATCCTTTGACTGTAGCCATGTATCACCCAGCAGACCCATGTCCCCTGTAGGGCAGCCTAGAATTGCACAGGTAACCCAGGTGCCACTCATTGAAAGGCGACGGGGGCCATTAGTTCGTCAGATGTCTTTAAAATTAGGTCCAGAAAGTCATCAAAATGTTCGAAAAAATATCATACCACTGGAGAAACTCACCATCACAAATGTAAGCCCTCTCTCTCACCATAGACCCCAACAGATTCATATTGCCAACAAGCCACCCATGCAACCCTTTGTCTTATATTCTGGAGAAACACCCTTGCAGAAGAATGAGCGAATGGTTCAAAGCATTAATTTGGGTAACCCAATGCTGCATACTCAAGTCCATGGCCTTCCACACCCTTGGCATCAAGCATCAAGGGTTCAAACAAGCCAAACGTTACAACCTCTGGGTCAGATCTCCATCAGTCGTGAAAATGCCCCAAATAAATTAACTGACTCTGATGAAAAGAAATGTTTTGTGCCCAAATACCAACTCCAGTATCCTGCTCTGGGACCTGGCCAAACATTTTCTTTCTCTAGCACACAGGGATCTCAGATAGCCTTGCCAATTTTAACAATACCTATTGCCAATCAGATTTCAAGTGTTTCAAAGCCTTCAGATGTGATCCACAAAGTCTACATTGCTCAACACAGTCATCAGGAAGCCAGCATTAAGACACAACCTGTAGGACAACAAAGGGATACCTTAAATCAGAACCAACCACTGCCCCAGATTTTGATAACCCATGAGCAGATGAACCCGGCTCCTGTGTCCATTAAAAACAGCCTCTCACCCATTCACAGTGTAGATAGTGATGTACAAATTGCACCAAATGTAAATAAGGATAGACTTCCAACTCATACTGTCAGTACTCAGAACCATAGTGGGGAAAGAATTCCCTCTCTTGGGTCTTTACATTGCACACAGAAACTGGCCTCGGTAACCCTATGCCCACAGCAGGAGCCAACTGCCTCCAGCAAACGAATGCTGTCGCCTGCTAATAGCTTGGACATATATATGGAAAAACACCAGAAGCGGGCTAAGGATGAACATGGAGTAGCCTGTCTCACTGATGGCCGGTCAGTGAACTATCTGAACTCCAAGATGGCAGACGTGACTCGACAGCGGAAATTTCTTGTCAGGCAAGTCTGCACCACTGAACCCGCAGACAGCCCCATTGAAACCGAGGCCCCACCACTGCCTCAGGATAAACGAGATGGTGAGAAGGACTCGGAGGCTACTGACGAATGCAAACCCATGTCACCGGACAGCACTGGGTTGGAAAAAGAAAATCCGACTGCAATTCCTCAGCAGACGAGCTCTGTGTCGAACACCAGTACAGGTAGTCAGAGTGCCTCCATTCCATCTAGTAACAACCCGAAGCCCCGTGACAAGACTGAGGAACACAGGTGGTCTTCAGCCAAGTCTCCCATAAGGCCCTCCAGTTTCCAGGGTAGTCAGATGAAACTAACCTCATCTGTGTCTGTCGTCAACACGAGAGACAGCCACCGATTGTCTTTCCCAAGTCTTAAGACAGCGACCACCTTCACGTGGTGTTTCTTGATGAAGAGGAAGCCTCTCCACATTCCTCAGACAGACCTAAAGATCTCAGCATACGCCGCCTGGCCAGTCAACCCCAATAACCCAAATCCCCTCGGACTGCCTACCAAAGTGGTCATGTCTCTCTTTGACTCCAAGCAGAGTTCCAAGAAAATAAACTACACCTCGGCAATAAAAACAAGTGGAAAATCTGACATCTTGTCTTACTCCGGCAAGCTGAAAGACATCATGCCCAGGGTAAGAACAATATTCGAATTCATAAGGTGTGATAACAGAATGCATATAGTTCAGTCCAAAACACTGATGGTGTCATGATAACAATCTGCTGATGTGATGTAATTATAATACATTTATTTTCTTCGCATTGCAGGTGCTAATAACAAAAAAGTCTGCAACAGCTGAAAGCAAAATCAAAGGCCAGCCCGAGACACAGCCCAGCAGTGAGTCAGACAAGGATCTATCCAAAACAGAACCAAGACGTGTCAAAATATTTGATGGAGGGTATGTAATTATATAATTACTCACATACCAACAACACAGTTGTCAAGTTGTGTATTATATTTGAAATGCAAAGTTATGTTCATGGTGGGGATGGTTGAGCAATATTTATTTAACACTAATGGTTCTGTCATCAACGCCACAGATACAAATCCAATGAGGAATATGTGTATGTGCGTGGCCGTGGCCGTGGTAAATACATCTGTGAAGAGTGTGGGATTCGCTGCAAGAAACCAAGCATGCTGCGCAAACACATCCGCACTCACTCTGATGTCCGGCCATATCACTGCACCCACTGCAACTTTTCCTTCAAGACTAAAGGTTAGAGTGCGGATTTGCTTGTTTGTCGGATTTGTCTTGAATAGTAATACATTTTATTACTTTCATAAAGGCGTGTCCAGTCCATGTATTTGACACCCTTGATAAAGAGTAAAAATGCATTCTATGTAAAAAGTTTTAAATTGTGTAATTTAAAAAGCATTTGAACATTAACTAGAGTTGCATGTCAATAGAAATGTATGCCCTTTTCTCTACTAATGGTTTCAATAATGTGTTTTCCACTGTGTAAAATACTGTAATTATGTGCGATTAGA
Source organism: Benthosema glaciale (assembly GCA_900323375.1). NCBI lineage: Eukaryota > Metazoa > Chordata > Actinopteri > Myctophiformes > Myctophidae > Benthosema > Benthosema glaciale. The sequence goes on from OOFJ01058664.1 coordinate 25,659, forward strand.
ATGGCAATGTTCATTGAAATTATATAAATCTTGATAATAACCAGGATTTTTTTCAGTCGAATAGCTTCTAGTACTGAGAGAGGATGATTCACCGTTCGTTCTCAAACTAACCTACCCACGCGCCACTGCAGTGTCAGTGCAACCCACATTCTTTTAAAAATGTCTTCCGTTAGTCACCTGTTACATGCATCCTATCCGAAAGCAGAGTTCTTTTATGTAAACTCCCACCCGTTTTTTGTTCAACCTCCACCCACCCTGAAACATCTTATCTCTCTGTGTTGCAGGGAATCTGACCAAACACATGAAGTCCAAGGCGCACAGTAAGAAATGCATGGAGATGGGCATTCCTGAGGGTCTCCTGGACGATCACGACACAGAGGACTCAGGTACAGTGTTTCCCTGTTCGGCTCTGAACTGCTGGGGAATACACAGGGGCCATTGTGTGTTGCAAAGCCATACACATTTTATACTCTGTACTTTAGCTTGCCATGGCCAAAACAAGGGAAATGGATTTCATTATTTTCTGTAGATTCAAAGTAAAATTACCAGTATAATATTACATGTTGTGTTTATTTGTTTTGTTCAGAATGTTATCAAATCAAACTGCAATCATTTTTTTGTTCGCCCCATTACCCAATGGAATCGAGCAACAGGAAAGCCCTTCTTTAAATAGTTCCCCTAATGGCATGTGCTAATGTATGATGCGGATTGTCCCTGCCTGTGCTCTGTAGCTGTGCGGATCAATAGCAGTGCCACAGTCTAATTACAAATTCTAAATGCATCTTCTTCCACTGTTAACTCTGAGCGCATGTGGGCGGCATGCACAGCATTTAGAGAGGAAATTGCTGCGTCTAATTTTAGAAGAAAAAAAGAGAGAGAGAGAGAGAGCGAAGCTGCCTGAAAGCGTTCTGTAGTCCAACTCTCTAAAATCATGTTTGTTTTTCTCTCTCTTGCCTGTGATGAAGCTTAGGGACTTTATACTGGTCTAGGGTGTGAAACACCACTGCTGTGGCGCCGGTAATTTTTCAGTGGTGAATTTAATGAATGAGAAAGTGGTTTAAAAACATGGCCTATTAGCTTATCTTTAATGCATTAGCTCGGATGACTAGTGTAAGTGTTCTTTCTGGAATATACTGAGACAGCATTCCTTCTTTCTACCTTGCAACTGCAGGAGACCGCAGTCAGGTGGGCAGCACTGACCGTCCTGATTCTGATGGCGAGGACTCGGAGGGCGCCGATGACGAGGACAATGATGACAACGAGGAGGAGGAGGAAGACAGTCAGGCAGAGTCGGGCCTGTCCACTAATCCCTCTGTGTCAGCAAGCCCCCTGCACTTCCCGTACCACCAGGCCGAGGTACCCCCTAGTGCCCTGCTAGCCCAGATGTCCATCAGCTCGGCTCCCCTCCCGGTGTCCCAGCCTCGGCATTTTGACTCCCACACTTCGGACACAGAGTCTGTCCCAATGATGAGCCCTGTGTCCACGAGCAAGGAGATGCCTACCTTAGTGTCCAGTTCCATTCCTGGCCTCTTCCCCAACAACCCCCCACCCCTTCCCCCGTCCTCGGATCCCTTCGCGTCAGACACAGAGTCGGTGCACATGATGAGTCCTGTATCACCATGCAGGCAGATGTCTATCGACTACCCTGATTTTGACTTGCCCCCTAGTCCCCCAGCACCGGGCAAGGGCTCCAAGCTCGGCCAGGTGAGACCCATGCAAACCCACTGTCTCTCTCTCTCTGCCCCTCCCTGTCTGTTTAGTAGTGTCTACCTTCATTTCCTCTCCTGTCCATACCCCTTGCCTTGAGTCAAGCATGCAACACACTTCTGCACAGATGTTAATTGTTCTGAAAAGGTGAATAGTTAAAAAAGAAAAAGAAAAGAGAGACAGGACATTTTTCAATTTAAAAACATGATTCTCATAGCATTGAATTTGTGTCCCCATGTAATTTCACTTTGAATTAATGTTTATTATTAACTTCTTTTGCAGGATGGATCCCATTCCATGCCAACTGTGCCAACGAGTGTGTCTGGCATCCCAGTAGATCGCAGCACTCAGACCTCTTCCTATGCCCCTCAAGGTGCCATGCACTTTCCTGCCCAGGGCCCAATCCACGCACCTGCACCAGGGGTCCAGACCCACCTGTTCAGCCACCTGCCCCTGCACTCCCAGCAGCCTGCTCGCTCCCCTTACAGTATGGTCCCAGTAGGAGGGATCCAGCTGGTGCCTGCTGGTCTGGCAGCTTACTCCACCTTTGTGCCCTTACAGGCGGGCCCCGTGCAGCTCACTATCCCTGCAGTTAGTGTCATCCACAGGAACACTAGTCCACTGCCAGCTCCAAACACTTTACCCCAGCCGGAGAGCTCCCCCACCCAGGCCCTGGTGGTCCAGGAACCCATCAGCAGTGTTGTTCCCTGCTTTCCTCTGCGACAGGTCGCTGGTCTGCAGGCTCAGACTCTACAGCCAATGGGTCTGGAGACACTCAACCTTATGGGGCTGACCAACACAGGCCTAGCCTCTGCACAGCTGCTGCCCCAGCAGGGGCTCACCCTCAATGCCACATTGGGCCTGCAAGTCCTGGCTGCAAGCCCTACTTCCCAGAGCAGTACCGTCGGCCAAACACACATCCCCGGTCTGCAGTTAATCAACATCGCCCTGCCTGCTCTCATTCCTTCCATCAGTCCTCTCCCTGCGCCCTCGGAAAGGCAGGGTAGTCCAGAAGCAGCCCTGATAGCCCAGTCGGCGCGAACTGAGCCGGGACCTTCAAGGAGCGACTCATCCAACTCGACACCAACCCCTCCAACAGTCAACACCACTTCACAAGTGACATCAGTGGGCGCTAGGCACAGCATAGGAAGTCGTATTCCGCTACCACAGACGGTGGAGAAGGAGACAAGGGGTAAAACACCACAGCAGCCAACACCAGCTCCCTACAGTGGAGCGGACAACCAGTTACTAGCCAGGGGCGCCAAAGACCATGCCCCTCCAAGGCCACCGGTGCTCTCCAGGCAACAGGTTACTGACGATGACAATGAGGCATCCAGCGATGATGAAGACAGACTCGTCATCGCTACATGAAAGCCCCGATTGGAAAGCTCTTCTTTGTTCTCTTTTTGTAATGCTTGTCACTTTGTAAGACTGAAAAACACTTCTTCAGGGGTTTGTCTCTTTGCAAATCGCCTTTCAAAGCACAGAATCTGACATTAATATTGTATGTGCAATCATATAATGACTGTGTTTATTATGATGACCAATCGTTTTATTTTTACTTTCACGTCAGCTCGAGACAATTTCTTCTTTTTTTTTTGTACATGTTGTATAGACACTTGTGCCTTTTTGGAGTTTCTTGTTTAGGAACCTTGTACATAATTCCTTATAAATTCAGTAGTTATTTGTGTTCAAAAGATGGAAGTAGGAGCAGGGAAAACGGATATCAGTTTTATTTTACAAAATTTGTTGTAAATATATTGAAAAATAAATGTTGTACTCAACTGGTAAATGTACATTTCTATGGATCTTGGGGCAATGTTTCTGTGTACAGATGTTGTGTTCACCTATTTATTATATTCCATCTAGTGCCCATTATGATTCATAAAAGTCCATAGGTATGTGCAATATGGTAGCTTTACATTGCGGTATCAATATTATGAACTGTATCAGTAAATCTTTGTTTACAAACATTCAAGCAGAGTCTGTCTCTTCATTTCATACACCACACATTCTATTAACTGAATTTGAATTTGGCATCCCATGTATTGTCATAGTTTATGTATTTTTATTCAGGTAACTAATGTAGAAGATAATCTGTAAATAATTGATAATAGACGCAGAAACAAATTAAAGTTACTAAATGCTGTAATTGCATAGAGTATGCGGCGGTGGCTCAGGGGTAGAGTGACTGGATGGCAACCGCAAGGTTGCCGGTTCGACCCGGGCTCCCCCAGAGTTAGTGTCGATTTGTCCTTGAGCAAGACACTTAACCCCTAATTGCTCCTGATGTGCTGGTAGGTACCTTGCATGGTTTCCGCTGCCATCAGTGTGTGAATGGGTGAATGTAATGCACAATCTATGTAAAGCGCCTTGGATAAAGGCGCTATATAAATTCTTCCA
>OOFJ01058672.1:0-12924 GCA_900323375.1 Benthosema glaciale
CTGAAGGTCACAGTCATAGACAAATTAGCGAGTTTAAGATCGCTCGACCGTCCGACGTGCAACGTCAAAAATGAATGGCTCGGTGCTCGATATATAAACCTCGCGGCCATCGGAGCCCATGCTACGACGGCAGAACACAACTTTTGGCGTCCTGCCTGCAACGTCGACGACAGGGAAGGTGCATGTACGTGTCACCATGGAAACCAGAGACGCCAGTGGAAGGGGTCGCCCGTCGGCGTTGTCTGTTTTCTTAACTATTTGGGCTTCTGTGGCGACGGCGTCGGAGCACTTCCTACTTCCTCGTCGTGTCGAAGTCGCAGGGAGGGCGATCTTAAACTCGCTAATAACCGATGTACACATCTGCTATTTTTGGTGTGCAACACATTGTACAACAATGTATAATTCAGGCTTATTGCAGCAGAGAGCTAAAGGGAGCAGACATACAGGTGGATTAAATACTGTTCTACTGTACTATATGAGCTTGGTTTTAAAGCTAACGTGCCATTAAAATCACACTGCCACATGAGTTGTACAGTATACATTTTCACACTCTCAGAGCTGAATTAACACACTGGTTCTCAACATCGAATTGGGTGTCCAAATGGACCCTTCTTCTGCACTCTGAGTGTTCTGCAACTCTGAGTGTGGCAAAGTTCCATTTGTACACTCTCAGAGATAAATGAACACTGTGGATTTCACATTGTACTCAAATGGACCGCCAGTGGTTCATTTGGACTAGTGGTCGCCGGAGCCAATGTTGAGAAGCAGTGAATGAATGAACACATGTGACTGCGTTGCTGAACGTACTGTCTGAGGTCTGCATGATCAGGGTCTTGCTGTACTGGCCAACTCCACTGGCGTTGAAGGCTTTCACTCTAGACCTGTATGTACTCATGAAGTGGAGCCCATCCACAGTGCAGATGGTCTCAGTCCCCACATACACTTCCTGTGAAGACACGCGCACGCACGCACGCACACACACACGCACGCACACACACACACACACACACACACACAAATTCTGTTAGACACAAATGTTGAATTGCTAGCAACTTAGGACACATACCTTTTTATTAAGATACAAGTGTTGTTTTTTTACCACTCAAACCGCCTATTCTGGGGGAATGTTACCAAAAAAATAGCCAATCTACAAGCTCTCAGCATGTGTTGTGAGCTTTGTAGCTCGGCAATCTTTGGGGGAGATATTTGGTGTAGGTGGAAAAAAGTGGTGTTAATCCTGGTACATTTCCGACTGAGTTCTGTTTTACGAAGAATAGAGGGTTTAAAATGGTTAATACATCCGGTTCTGTCTCCGGGGGTTTTCAGCGAGAATGTCCCATTTGGACACACAGTGGGAGATGTATAATAATACGTGAGTGTGAGTTGGTACAATTGTGCGTGGGGTGAACCAGCCCACACTACAGAGTATAAATAGACCACACTGAGCTCAGCGGGCTGATCTGCAATGAGTCACATATAGGAGCAGATGGTAACAAAACTACCCTTGCTGTTACATGTTGTGTACTGTACACCATCGATTTAATTAGTTTTATATCACCTTTATTTATCCAGAAACAGTCCCATTGAGATTCAAAACCTTTTTTACAAGGGTAAGTAAGCATACTGTATTACAGTATGCTTGATTCTCAGCATTTGCAATTTCAAGGTATGCAGAATTGTCATGAAATTTCGAATGCAATGCGAGGGGTGGAGACTATCATGCAACCCCATTTTATATTATTTTTTCTAAATCTGGAGAATCTAAAGGACACCTGGGGGTGCTGTATTACATATCTAAAACAATCGTGTGTATGTACTGTACATGGAACGTTTCAATATGTGGGTGCTTTTCATCAGAGAAGAATCAACTCAAGCACACTCATCTAGCACGGCCTGTTTCTGCATAGCTCTTGTTGAGCAGCAAAACTGCAGCGTACCCTACCAGTAAAATGGCCGCCAAGTAACAAAACTGACTCCAGGCAGAAAAGCAATTTGGCATTGACCGCCTGCCAATTAGTAGCTAACAGGTACAGTTGGTGCATCTGATGCGAGTTGTTCAGAAATTAGATGCTCTGATGCAACACTTGTAATCGAGGACAAAGAGACTTGTCGATGCATACAGACAATGAACATCACAGAATTACTTTGGGGTGGCTGAGGAGGGTGGAGATTGTTCAGAGCTTATGGTGGCCAGGTGACTGTGGTTAGCTCGCCATCAATGGGGTCACCGACGCCAACCTCCACAAAGTCACCTCTAACATGAGTTGCACTGCAATTTAATTTGTAATTGTGTTCAGCAGGGTCAGTTTGTCTATTTATAGAAAAATTAAATAAAATACTGAAAAATATTAATAAATACACATTTAGCTGTTGCCCCAGAGTCACTGTTGAGTACAACAGTAGAGCTTGTTCCCTATACTGGTTGTGGACGAACCTGCTCTCGTTTTAAGGTACAGAGGGCTGAAACAGATATGCCCTGTCATTGTCCTGACTCCATTGTTGATGGGGGAATAAGACTCTTGCTGCAACAAAGCAGGTGGGCTCACTATGTAGAGACAGGGAGGGTCCTTTTACACCACTGACCTCTGTAAGTGTATGCACATAGCCTTGATCTCTGATCGTACTTCCTGTGGGATCGTCCCGTCTAACAGCTGCATTACTGCACCCTCCCTCCCTGACACGGTGTCATTTAATTCCCTTCAGTGTCACGTGCCCATATCAATCAGAGCTTCTCCACGACAAGGCCCCACACATTGCACATGAAACCGCCAGCCATACGTCCACCCAAGGGGACTGAGCGACAATGACTTGCTTTCACCTTCCCCTGGTTGCATTGGTGGTGATGCCCTCCCTGGCGCCAAATGAAGGAGTTCTTTGTTGAGATTACTCTGCCATCATAGATCATTAAGAGCCTAGTTACTATTTGAGGGATGTTCCATGTTTATTGTTGAAATTGCAATCTAAGTAAAAATAAATGTGGACTATTGAGTCAAACACAAAAGCACATTAAGGTATTAGTAAGGTCTGGTATTAGTCAATATAATATACTAGTCTAAGATCAAAATAAAGCATCCGCTCTGTCAACATCTAATGTAGACAGTGAAGGGTTTAAGTGACCTACTGTCATTTACCCAGCATCATAATGAGTTCGATTCTTTTCGCCATCAATCATTTGACAGTGTAGGCGTGACATTTGTGCAATCATAGATAACTGATTTTGGAACAAATCTATGTTCTGGCATCTCCCTCCCCTCTTCTCAGTGCAGATGTGACTCAGGATGTTGTTCACCACTGTAATACATGGCTGCTAAAATGATTAACAATAATCATACGTACCATTTGCTTTGTCTCACGGAATGGCAAAGGTGCTAATGATAAAACAGTTGCCCACTTGTGCCAATTGAATGGGGACAATTGTGTTGTTTCACAACAAAAGAACATGGGTGGGCTACCTATCACTCAAGTTTCAGAGCCAGAGGTGCTGTTATTCCGATTCACAGGAGTGCCTCTTTTGAACCAATGTCTACAGCTTCAGAGGAAATTTGACCTATTATCGACAACAACCAAATCACTAAGGTTTAAGGAGCATTTCTAAAGAGCTGCAAGTCTCAAATCTCCAACAGAAGAAACTATCTCAGACCCTGCAGGAGTTATTTTCCACCTATTATTCAGAACTTTACACCTCAATGCGCTCCCGATATATGGGATAATAACTCGGCCTGAAAAAACAATGGCCCCAGGTTTGAGCCCGCTAGGTTGGCCAAAAACATTCCCAAATGTAAGTGATACCTGCTATAGCTATGGATAGGCAATCGCCTGCCAGTGCCAATCATATTCATATGCGGTAGGCCTGCTCCAGATTAATTGACAGAAATATTAAACATTTCATACCAATGTATTCTATATTTACATAGAACCGAACCCACTTCTAGTAGCCATGCAGAGGGTTATTACCTCTCAACAACTGTTAGCCACTAGCCAGGCATTTCGTTCTCCTCAAAACCAAAAGCATTTCCACTCCCAGCCATAGCTGATGGATTGCAGAGGTCTTGCATCAACCTCAGGAGATTAGAACCTAAACACCCCCCACTTTAACTTTATTTCACTTGTTTTTTTATTTAATGTCCTGATCCTACCACCCATTTTCAACCTATTCATATAATTGGTCCTCACTAATGTGATACAGTTGGGAAATGGGTTGAAAAGTACTCCTATTTACTTGCTTAAATATTAGGTATACAGGTAGGTGTGTACTTATGTCTTTGTTTTGTGTTCCGTATCTTTTTTGGTCTGGTGGGAGGGAGGTTGGACTGGATGGGAGGGTGGGCGTGAAGTAGGGATGGGAGGGTGTCATATTGTTGGTAAGGTGGGAAACCAAACGCTATGTGGGAAGTGGGTGGTTGGGTAAACTGTTAAATGTACAATCTGCTTATGTCTGATGATAACAGTTTGTGCTTGTACATAAAATGGGTATGTTTTTTTTTGCCAGTACTCTTTACAAAGTGTGTGGGATTCATTCACCTCATTCAGATGTAAAAAAAAAAAAGATCCCCTACCCTGAACGCTCCTCCACTTCCATCGTCCAGCTCCAGGATGTAGCCGTCCACGGCGATGGTGGAGAGCGGCGGCTGTTTCCATGACAGCGTGGCGCTGTTGTTCTGCGTGCAGCACTCCTCCAGCTGAAGCATGGGAGCTGCTGGGACTGAGGGGACGGAGGCACACAGTAAAATCCTTCATTTAACTCAGAGTAACAAATGGATAAAATAACACTGAAGATTTTCCTGTGTGAGGAAAAACCAGGCCAAGTTATACACCCCGCTGCGATATGGAAGGCTTGTGGCACGTGCACAAAAACTGGCACACTCACTCACACTTCCCACTGGACATGACTGTGCAGCAAAGTAAAGGACCAGTTGAATTTTAATTTAGCGCCTTTGTGGTTGTAACATCACTCAATCCTCAGCGGACCGTATCTTCCGAGGAGTCTCGAGTCTTTTGGAAGGCAGGGGGCACTCCTGAGGACCTACTCTGTGGCACCACCAGCCGTCTTCTATCTATGACTATCCACTGGGGCTGCAGCATCTCAACCGCTGACAGGAAGAGATTTAATAGACTGGTTGAGATGGCCAGCTCTGTCCTGGGATGCCCCGGCGGGACCCAGTGCAGGTGGTGGTGGGAGAAAGGAGAATGACTGCTGATTGTGCGTTCACACGGGCAGATCCAAAGCTACGCTCTACCATTCATTTTCAATGGAAACCAGCGACATGAACCAAAGCGACGGCCGATGTTTGTAGCTGCAACAAAATCTACAAAGCTACAAGTTGACCTGGCTTCAACTGCAGCTACAAAGCTACAGTATAAAATGACAAAAGCGTTGTTTAACAATTACCATTCACCATTCTCTTTACACAATTCCTTCTTGCAATGGGGGGAAACAAATTATTTCCGTCCGCTAGTTGCATGTTATTTTTAATCAATGAAATTAATAATGTATTTTCAATAGTAAATGTACATTCTAAAACGGTTAGTTCCAATACTTGATTCTGATTGGCTGGTTTCTGATTAGACCACGCACAAAATCTCATGATAATCTATTCTACATAAAATCAATCCCAGGTGCGTTACAGTGATCCAGCATATCTGTAGCTGAACTAGGGAAGGGAAGCGCCTGCTTCCAAACCCTACAAACCCTGGCTGTGTGGGCTTCTAAAGCACCACCCACGCACATAGCACGGTGAGTGGTGACTAAGTGCCCCCTATTCTCTCGTCACTCAGAAACAGCTGTTCGCTAAGTACCTATGCTATCGGTTTTTATGTGATGTTCACAGACATATCAGCTAAATCTGGATTAAAACAAATTATGAGTTTCTATCGAATATTTCAGTTACCATGAGATTGGCCTAACACATACAGTACGTCTTGTTTCTCTATGTATTTATTTGTCAAAGTTGACAACGTATAACAAAGCCTATACCGCACAGTACAATTAACAAAACTGGACTGGCTGAGAAAACAAGGAAATGTCCCTTCCTGTTGGGTGTAAATCGTAACTACTTTCTTTAGTGAATTATTTGGAATAGTTTCGTGATTTTCATATTGCCATGTTTGTAACCGTTTTAGAAAAGCAATAAGCCACGCACCTGAGGGTTGGAGGAGACGTTTGGAGGCACTTGGCTACGTCTCGTGCCTCACCACTCCTCTCAGCCATTATATAATTAAGCAATATTACACAAGAGGATGTTCTTTATCGTCATTAATGCATGCCTGCGGTGCCGTAGGAACTCACCCACAGGGCGAGTTCCGAAAGGTATCGCAGAATGAATTAATGACGATAAAGATCTTGTGTAATATTGCAATTATACAAGAGAATTGCTGAAAAGTAATGTAGTCAATACGACCACAAATCTCCCAAGAAACTAGCTAGCCTAGCCGCACAAACTAAATGCAGGTCATGCTGAACTTGACGAAAGATGACTCCCTGAACTGTACTCCTACACACATTATCACCTCAGATGCCATCTGTTATTGTTCATCTGTTATTGTTCACAATATAAACGGAGGCAGCAGGTTTATGTGAATGCAGAAAATGTCTTTGCACTACAGGGGAACTATCTGCATCAGAAACAAGAACACAGTCTATAGGGTCTTATGTAATGCATCCCAGCCTGTTCCCAAATAGGAAAGTAACAGACAATGTGGAGGTGAAGAACTCCATGACGCAAACTCCATGACGCAAATTCCATGACAAAAACTCCATTACAGAGAGTGCATCTTCGTGCTTATACCCATGGGGTCAAAGAAAAATGTAGTTGACGATATTCATATAAAAACGGCAAACTAAGGCTGTGCAACTGTGCTGATTTAGATTCCAAATCAATGCTCATGATATGTTAAACAAATGTTTTGAAGAAAGGTGATTAAGCTGTTGACTGGGTACTGATTACCTGACATAATTATTGTCATGAACAACGTCTCCTCTCTACCTTTCATTTGGACAAAGTCCAGTTGGTGGATGGTCTGCAGGAGCGGTCCACTGTCCAGGGTCAGGTCAAAGTCACTGGTCATCCTGGGAGTGAGGGTTCCCTTCCCCCACTGGCTCTCTGTCATGTGCACCCTCCGGATCAAGGCGTCAGAGATCTGGTAGAAAGACAGGGCAATACCTATGGTCACAATTCCATTCCAATCTGTAGTGAACAGTGTTGAGTCAAATTAGGCCGCAGGCTCCGCTCCTGGTGGTGCTCTTCCGCCAATTCCTTTAAGTTTCAGCTTTCAACGTGTGTTCCTGGCCTGTCAGTGTGCTGTCAACATGATGACAACTCACTGGATTTCTCTCATGACAAATATTTGGGTCCAATGCCGATCCTGATTTTGGACATGAATGAATTTTGAACATTTTACTTATACGCAATGAATGCAAAAAATACATATGCATATTTCCATAACCACCTAACCACAATTTCAAATGTATTTAATAGCTGCCAAGCTCACTTAGATAGGTTATTGTTTAAGTTTCTTTAGAAAAGTCTGATATGACATGGCTAATATAGGGATGCCAGGTTGAAAGTGGTAAAAATAAAATAGGGATACAATTAATTGCAGATATCAACATATCGGTCTTGCTCTACTCATTACATGTGTGCCTGTACCTCTCCTCTTCACTATCCATTAAAATCAGAAAATGCCATACCTTTAATATAAAAAATATTATAAACTAGTCAAATGAGAACATTATACCTACATACACTCAACATAAAATCAAAAGGTTCTTATCAGAGCACCTAGCCATGAAATAATCTGACCCTAGCATAAATTCTGCTGAAGCCTTCTATTCCAAAAGACAACCCTCGTCTTGTAAATAATTCAACATCGGAGATTCCACAGACAGCCCATTATGGAAAGTGACATCTGACCTGTAGGAAGCCACTGGGGTCGTTCTCCTTGATGACCTCCAGACAGTACTCCATCAGTCCGGTGGTCTGACGTAGTTTCACTGTACAGTGGGAGATCTGGTCTCGTACCACCTGGGACAGGAAGAAAGAATATATAGAAGACAAAGTTAATTATGGGAAATTAAGCATAAATACTTCCGTTGCTGTTGGGAGGAAACCACCTAACTTTTTTGATTTTGTTTTGCATAAATCAGTGCTATTTAACACCCTTTACGTATGTGTGTTGTTATTGAAGCAATGAAAATAGTAAAAAGCGCTTTGGACAAAACCTGTCTGCTAAAGCAAATTGGTCCCTGTCTGCTAAAGCAAATAACTCCACCACTTCTATTACTTCCATGAGATGACTCCCCATCTCATGGAAGTAATTGACACTACCTAAAGTCACAACACCAATGTTGATGAGGCAGTATTGCTTTGTTTTCAAAATATAAGGTTTTCTTAATTTCCTGAAAAAAAATATAATTTTCATTTCCTGAGAAATTAACATTTTGGAGTTAAGTGGTTTCTTCCCATCAGCAGAGATATGGTTTATATGGCCCTCACATAAATGTGCAAGACAATATCCATAGACTTTGCACAGGTATGGTATTCAGCATTAAATATGCAATACATATACATAGATAGCCTAGACATCAGGTATGCAAGACCAATACCACATAAAGTATACATCACCCACACATGTGTCTATGTAAGCATGTGTACTGTACACATACCGGTACACATCATTTTGATAAATAACCCTATTCAAAATCATTACTTTCTTCACTGCTGTAATCAATCAAAATATGATGGAAGCTCAAGCCGTCATTAATGATGAGGGCAATCAGAATGTTATCACGTATGCAGCTGTCCTGTGGTACCGAGACATATACAGTGAAGATAAAATAGAGGCATCCCATACAGAGAAGAAGCAATGTGTCCAACAGAAATTAGAAGTAGGAAAACGTGATAAAAAAGCACAGGAAAGGAAAAAAGGAGAGAAAGGCGGTATAGGAGGGATTGGAGAGTGGATAAGTGGGTGGGTGAGACAGAGAGAAGACAAATGACATGAGAGTGGGAAAACAATGATTATCAATGATGTTGATGGATGAAGGGAATCTAAATAAGGCGGGTCAAGACAAAAAACAATAATGAGATTGCACTGGAATTCTATAATTGATAATCATTTGACTTGAGGGGTTGCGTCAACAGACAGACACTGGCAATCACTCCTGTTGCTCATGTTTGCATCAGCAACAGGACATTAGCAACAGGAGGAAATTCAGGGTAGCAATAGCAGTAACAGTGAAACACAGGAAGAGAAAATAAAATAGTAAGTAATAGTAAGTAAAACAGGCTTAGACACAAGACATCTGCACTGGCTCTCTGAATGACAGGGTTACCAAATGTACAGTCTATCACCAGGCAATATAATAATTAAATATATGACTGAATATATATTACTGTAATGTATATAGTCCATGAATATGGATACAGTATATGTACAGACTTTCAACCACATGAATTAACAGGAAGTATCTGGGTAATGCATGCACAATCTATCAACCGTGAATATGTGAATGAAAATATGCAATCTTTCAACCGTGAATATACAGTTTGACACACTATTGCCGTTTCCAGACTGAAAGAGGCTACAGTTATTCAGGTCCAGGTATTCCAGATCATGGGCCTTCTAAATAAGGTAATTGGGCATTGTGCTGCCACCCTGGTCTGTAAAATCTAGTACATCTCAGAGAGCAGATTAGATTTGTGTCTACTGTATATCATGTAGCCTTTTCTCCCTGGAAATAAAAACGTCTGGGTTTCCGAGGCTATGTAGTCTTTGACCCAAATACACTTTTATAATATCTGATATCTATCTGATCTCTCCAAAATATTTTTCTTTCCAAAAATAGCCGATCTACAAGCTCACAAAGCTTGTAGAAATATTTCTGAAACAATCTGCACCTTGAATGACATGCCTCATACGAATGCCATGGTTATAGAAGTTAATAACAAAGCTACAAAACAAATGTAATTCATAACATCGACCACCAAGGCTTCACTTGACATCAGCAGCACCCATATGATTAGGCATACAGTAGGGTGCTAGCTACGAGCCCCTTACAAATAGAAACCTAGTTGCTGTACAGATTTCCCTCATTGCATGACAGCCCAAATGTTGTTTCATCACACACCCATGCAGATGTCCAAAGAGCATCCTCTCAGCATTCACACATCAGCAGAGGTGCTGGACTGAGGGTTGCTAGGTAACAGTAACTTCAGCACTTTTATCTGAATGCTTCCAGGGCTGTGAGGAGAGGGAATGCCTCTCTCTGGCCATTTCCTGACACAGCATACGTAAGGATGGCTTGAGTAGAATACATACATCGTCAACGGTATCACTCGCCAGAAATAACAGTTTTCAAGCCAGCAAACAAAGCACTGTACCGTGCCATTTTGTTAGAGGCAACATATAATTTAGGCTTTGATAAAGACTGCGGAAGGAACTGCATTAACTATGCACGAAGTGTACAATGCTACTGATTGTTGACCTGGCATTCATCCTATAGTCACTATAGGAAAACTATACACACTTTAGTATAGTGTGTATAGTTTATTGGTTTACCTATGATCCTAGATTACTATTTCTATGCATCTGATGCATTATCTTGTTTTGGTTGACCTTGCTTATTGTAAATCGCTCTGTCTGTAAATACCTAAATTATAAATTGTAAAATTGTAAGTAGATACAGACTCAGCTAATTGCACTGCAATCATCACTGTAGTACCTAATTTACCATTACTGATGACTAATGCCTGTTGTGTTGACTGAGGAGACAGTGGTCACAACAATTACCATCGGTACTAACACCCCATATAAGAAAGTAACAAACCTATACTTACAGACAACACTAATTCAAATGTGATAATGGCACGGGTCCATGCAATTTCTAGCTCCTCTAAGCATGATTTACTATATAAAGCTCAAGTTGTGGCGCGTCTATTGCGGGCCAGTCCTCAAATATGGACATGTCATGCCCAAGCCCAATGTCAGTGCAAATCAGCCTTGATCGTGCAAATTGGCATTGTTAGGCAACTGGTTTCTTGTGAAAGACCAAGATCGGACCAGAGCTCGAGGTCACGCAACATGCCCATATATGGAGATCCCTGACGTCAGCGCAAATCACTGTTGTTAGGCAACAGTTTAAAAAAAGAGAAGCATAGGGAGAGTGAACTGAATGAGAATGATTTCATGGTGATGTGCACCACTATGGCACACACACACCGTACCACTGACCCAGGTCATCAACTCATCATATTCTCATTATCCTCCATTTTTCATAAACTGTAATCAATCTGGACAGTGCACACACAGTGACCCTCTCTCATCATGCTGCCTGTGACAGGGAGCAGCAGGTTTTGAAACTCGCCTCCCCCTGGGGACTGTGATGATCTGGCCTCATAGTCTCTGGTCAGGTGCCTTGGAGGTCTTCTGTGTCAAGCCAGGACGGTCCATCCACACTGCCCCGCAGTGGCCTGGCACAGCTCCAGGAGGTACTTCTCACTGCTGTGCTGTCGCAGCCTATTTAACAAACACACTCACAATGTCTCCCCATGTCTTCCTACTGTACCTCCCACTGCATTTAGAATCACAATTGGAATCACTTGGAGTTGCGGATCCACTTTATTGTCTCCAGATGGGTAATAACATTATGGGTAACCATGTTATGGTTCGCAGCAAAGGCATAAAACTTTAAGATGCAAGTGTACAAATGTAACTAAATTGCCCCGTAAGGGTTCATTGTTCACTCAGTCCAATTGACAATGATGATTTTGTTCTGAATGTACTACATGTGCAGTACATGTAGTACATTCAGAATTAGAAACATTGACTGACCAGGAAACCCACTGTGACCTGATCTGCACAGGTCACAGACATAATTTACCAATAGATGTGTCTGTAATTTGCCTTATTTTTTTGTTTTGTAATTAGTATTGCTGCAGAAGAACTGACAATAGTGTCCTCTCCTCCATCCATCTGTCTTTCTGTCTCTCTCCTTACCATGACCCAGAAGATTTGCAACAGAAATAGAAGTGCTGCACCACTGACACACATTATTAACAGAAAAAACTGAAACTAATTGTTAATCCTTAACTATTTTATTGCTAAGTAGTAAGTGTGGAGAAAAAAATGATGCATTGCAGAACCAATCCCAAAGTCCTTAGGGCAGTCCTTCAGATAGGAACAGTTACAGGATTGGTTTTCAAAGCAGTGGGCATAGTTTCTTAAAGGCTGCTGTTCTAGCAACTACCTTCCACTTAGATTTCCTCACACGTATCGGTAGGCTGAGGTCTCCCGATCTATAGGTGAGACAAGTCTCTTGGTGGATTTGATGCAGAGACACATCAGCAACTTATAAAGTACGTTCTCTTATCTCCCTGTTGGCCTCTTGATCTTGCTGCCTTCCATTTCGGTTTTCTTTCTACTCCTTATGCGACCCACTCAACTCAAGTCACCTCTCCTGCCCTCCATTTCACGTTCAAACTTCTCAGTTCACTGAGCAGACGGCTTCAACGCACATGCGCATATCAGCAGTTTCACCTGACGGTTTATGTTTTCTTTTGTTCTTTTAGGATGGCAATCGCAGCTCGGAAGGAAGATGTGAACCTGCTTGAGGCTATATCACTGATCACTGACCACCCTGATCACCTGCTAATGGGTGAATGGGTTGAGGGAGTGTGATTCAACCTACAGGTCTGAGGTGATACTATGAGAATAGTGAGAGCAGAAAGGTCAGAGGAGATCGATAGAGAGAGACCTGCATACTAAGAGAATATACGCAATATAACTTGTGAATGAAAAGTGCAAAACAAATAATACAAACACAAATAAAATGCAAACATGTTTCGCGTGCGCGCGCGCGCGCGCACACACACACACACACACACACACACACACACACACACACACACACACACACACAAATATATA
>OOFJ01058687.1:0-11798 GCA_900323375.1 Benthosema glaciale
CGTGCGTGCGTGCGTGCGTGCGTGCGTGTGTGTGTGTGTGTGTGTGTGTGTGTGTGTGTTGCTCTGTAAAGTCTTAGTGGAAATTTCTGCATTAGTATTAAGAGCTCAAATACTCTGACATCTGACAACACTGACAGGAAGTTAGCCAGTGATGTAGCCTTAAGTGAGGAGGAGTTACCGAATGTCTCTCTCTCTCTCTCTCTCTCTCACACACACACACGTAAAGTAATACACACACTCTGCACTCAGTAGATAAGGCCCAACACCTGCCACACCCCCTCCTCTGTGGTCCCGCACATCAACTGCCACAACTTGTTTCATTGAAATAATCCAGTGTCGACCCAATGGCTCCACCTCTCCTAACTGTAGTGACGGGTAAATGCAGAGGACAAATGCCAGGCACAGAATGTGTGTAATGCACTTGGCAAATACCCAGTGTTGGACAAAGTACTCAAGCCAAGTACCCTGCAAAGTATAGCTGCTCCTGGTACAAAGTGATAGATGCTCAGTCAAATTTGCAGTACTGGAGTACATGTTTTTACAAATATTTAAGTATTAAAAGTACATGCTTTTAAAAATGCAATCAAAATGTCAAATTACAAAGTACATTTACTTTTCTTTGTGAATTAATTGCTGTATTGAAATTTAGACATTTCACCCCAAAATTAGGGTTAAAGTGCTCGATTCATATGTTATTTTTTGGTTGGATTGGATTGGATTCAAAAGTACAATATTTGTCCTTGAAACAGTGGAGGGGTGTGCGTGTTGCAACAATTTTCATGAATGGATATATTCACAACAAGTAAGTTAGCAAATTCATGTGATCGCCTTACAATGCGTTTGTGTGTGCTTAACTATTTGAGTGAATGTGAGTTACAGTATGTATTTGTGAGTTGTGAGCATGTTTAAGTGTGCGAGTGAGTGCAATTGTGAGAGACACATACTTGTATGTGTGCATACTGTATGTGTTTGTCCACCAGCAATCTGAGAGTGAGCGTGCGTGCGTGCGTGCGTGCGTGCGTGCGTGCGTGCGTGTGTGCGTGCGTGCATGCGTGCATGAGAGAAAAGAGCCCCAGCTGCTGAGATGCAGCAGACAGTCTAGTCTCTCCAGAGAGCATCATAATGACTCAAGGTCTGGCATCCTGCCCTCCTCCTCCCTCACTCACCTCCTCCACCTACACATCCTTTTCTTTTTAAACACATCATTAAATAATTATTTGCATCATCATATAGACATCTCACTGTCAGTGCAACTTTTTCTTTTTTTTTACAATAAATATGGAACCCACAATAGAGAATCAAGGGTATTTGGACCTGAGTGGTCCGAGGTCCTATACCCCCAATACGTGAAGACAGGTTGGGTGGCCATATCTCCTGTCCTGTGTCTCCCAAAGACACCATGAGACCACGTCTCCACTTTTCCACTTCCAGCAGCTGGATAAAAAACAGTCTGCATGCTTTTTAAACGTTGAGTGTAAAAATGCACAATCGCTCCGAGTTCAATTAACCCTATAGATTTGATGGTGTCGTTTTCTAATGTATCAGGTTTTTGACATCACCAAGAAAGAACCTTCATCCTTGTGCCTTTTTGCTATCCTTAGAGAATCATATTCATTGATATCTCTGAAGATAGTCATATTTGATGTTTGAGATTAGCGAGGAAGGAAATGGGTGAGTGCATGAGTGGCATTTCTGAGAGCACATTATCTCTGCATCTGTACTTGTGTGTATGGATATATTGATCCTTGTAAATGTACCCACTTCCAGTGAACAGATCCAGCAGGGCTCTCACTCTCTCTGTGTTTGAGGGCAGACAGTTCAACCAGACAGACAGACAGACCGGAATATAATTACATAAGTAGTTCTACATTGATTTTTCTTGGCTCCATTAGTTAATGCCCCACAATGGGGAGTCAACCAGTGCTAACTAATCATGCAAGCACTTTGTAACAAGTCAGCATTGATTACATCCAGTTACATCTAATGCAGAAAGTTTTATCACTCATTTCAAATGCTATGAAATGCACCCAGTCTTCATCATCGCAGTTGGTTCCTTGTACTCACCACAATTCGTATCAATATATACGTTTTGTATATGTATATAGAAGTTGTACTTTGCTGCTAGCAATTACTTGCAAACATACGTTTACCCCTAGAGCAGAGCAAGCATGTAACTCTGCTCTAGTAGGGAGAACCAGGAGTTGGGATGGGATGAGCACAACCAGGTCCACGTGCCATGCAGGGCAGTGTTATTCATATAGGTCTGATAAAAAAAATGCAGTGAGCCATGTTTTGATACAGCTCTCAACACTAATTTCACATTACACACCATCATATCCATTACCCAGAATTTTCCATGCATTAGCTGGATTATGCTCTTGTGAATGTTCTCTCACATCTCTGTCTAGAGCAGCGGTCCCCTGTTACCCCCTGACCTGGCTGACGCACCCCCCAACGCTCTGTCTCGTATTAGGAAGAAAACTATTTATTTTTTAATAATGATTATGGCAAATAATCACAGAATGTCACTACACTGAGAGAGACATATACATCTCCTTGCCACAGTGTTTTACTGGAATTTGCCATTTGAGTAAAATAACACCATACAAACGCCATTACCCTTTTCATGTCACGCACCCCCTAGGTGTTCGCACACCACAAGGGGTGCGCAGCACGGACCACAGTTTGGGAACCCCTGGTCTATACTATAATCTATACTATAATCTTTAGTCGATTACAAACAAAATAAAGTAATTATGAATTAGAATTGATTGTGTAGATTTTTAAACAAGCCTCTCGATTTGAAAATGAATAAAAAATAAATAAACATATTATTATTAAATGAAACTATAGCTGCAGCACTAGATCGGTCTTGTCCATGTGTGTTCATTTCAAATTCATTGAAGCTGATTCATGTTAGACTTTAACATTTTAAAGACTATTGTTGAGGATCAATGGGCGATGTAGGCCAATTAAATATTGTGTCAAAGCTACGCTACAGTCCGTATTTTTTCCCCATGCAAGTATAGCCTATACCTCAAGTCCATATATTGTATCTGTAGCACAATGTTATTCACAATTTCTCCGTAGATTCGTTTTCACTTCACAGGCTGGCTGATCAGAGGCACAGGCTGTGCCTCTGATCAGCCAGCCTGTGAAGTGCATGGCTGCTTTCCGGAGCCACTCCATCATCTGGCCCGAGGTTGGCATGGTGTCATAGCAACAACATCAGCACCCAGCGGTTGATAATGGACACGCAAGCCATGTAAGCAAGCTGTCGAGCCTTCGAGTCTAGATAGATGCTCAACTCGTTTCAAATGAGTAGCATATCAGCATAAATAAAATGTTTCATAAGGTTAAAGTTAGCCTACATCCGAACCAAATATATGCCTCCATCGCCATGTATTGCTTTAGGCTATAAGCCCCAAGTCGTGACATCGTTTCATACATCGAAGATGCTTTAAAAAAAAATAGGCCTGCAATGTCGCCGCTATACTGTAGTAGGCTAACCAAGGCAGCAGTAGCATACATTCAACTTATTCGCCAGAATAGGCTACAGTTACTGTTCCGTCATAAGCTCGTCAGCTCAATCGGCAGGCCTACATAAACACCAATGCTGGGCATGTCGTGTGAGAACGACCATTATGGTATTGCTTATTATGGGCCTTCCTATGCAGATTCAAGACATACTGTAAATAACATCCAATAAAATGCAGGCCATGAGCGATCGAGGCAGATCGAACGCTCAGTATATTATCGGTGCAGTCTAACTTGTAAAAATTAAATAAATGACCGTAGGCTATATATGGCTATAATACTATAAGGGAATATATAGGCAAATAGTGCATCAATCAATCTTGTAATTCTTGTTACAGAATCATGCCAATATGCGCACACAAGACGTATAGGCTCGTGCACGCGTAGGCAATGACCAAAGAGAGCATATGTATTGCCCCTACATCTTAATTTAGGAACATTATGATAGATAATAATAATTATCATACCTCAGCGCATTCTCGTCGTCTTGTCCTTTGTGTCCTTTTCCCGACACCGAGACACAGGGTCGGCTGATGATCAAACCCAAATGGCTTTAATAGAAAATATTCACGTTCGACTCCGCGAATTCGCTTTTGCAGGAACAATATTGAGGGCCTGGCTCGGTTGATACCAAGTCTATATCATCTCTTTGATGTTTTTCATCACTGAGGGCGTCTGGAGTATGGACCAACCCACTGCCACGCCTGCCGTCATTTAGAGACCGTGGTAACCGCCACCTGCGCTACTTAAAACGCCCCCCGGCTCCAAACGCCATCAGTTTCCCTTTACCACACTCCCAAATAATAACATACATAAAAATACATGCTGCTGCTGGGTGCATGCGATGCGATTAAATGCTTTACACAGAATATAGCCTTATTAGCCTGTTTCCCAGCGAAGGTTTACAGATTGTGATTATTATCTATATGTGTTTACTAGGCAGGCAATACACGCGTATACTAACTCACATCAGTCTACTGAGCTCCTTATGAATTGCCTTACGTTGGCGCCATCTGCTGTTTTATAGGGACATGTGCAGATGGAGAAAGGAAATTAATAAAGATACCATTTGGTCCCAACTCTGAGTCCTTATTTTTTGTCACTGTATATTAAACAAATGGTAGCTATATCCGTGTGAATTAACACTTAGGCTACAAGTAGGACTACAAAGTTAAGATTATATGAACCAATCAATATTTATGTGCAGAGACACTTTTTCCTACTGAGAAACAGTGAGATGGTAAACTAGATAAAGATTCACTGCAACACTCCTGGTACACTTGCAGACAATGTTTAATGACGTTAATAATGTTTCAGTCAAAACAACCATCTTCAAAATAACTGTTCAGAACATTATTGTTCTTCAATACTTACAAAGACTTTTGTCCACATACATTTTTTTTCTTTTTTTTTTTACATTGGTGAATGAAAGACAAAGGAATTGGACTGACATGAAGCCCAAGAAGTTGACTGTTTGATGGATATTGGTTGTCCAAGCGACCCCCTGCTTCATGTCCCATGTTCTCATAAATAAAATAAATAAAACAAATAAATAAAAAATACAGCATTTCTCAGGCAGCTGACACCAACTTGTTTTAAACAGAAATTCTGCAAAAAATGAAGGCTGTATTGTACATTTTAGGGGCTGCTAATACACTTTGTAAAATGAAAATAAAAACATGAATAAACTAAACATTTAAAAATGTAAAGCCAAAATAAAATTAGATCTTTTTGAAACAATTGCTTTCCTCAAGTTGCAAGCCCCAACAAATGAATCGAATTAGAAACTATATTTAGTACATTTCAAAGGCATGCCATGTGCTTTGCTTAATCTGACCAGACTGAAAGAGGTGATAGGTGTTTCCAAAGAAAAAAAAATGTTTAGAATGAATAACCACTGATATGTCTCCAATTATGTTGTGACAGACCTCTAGATCAGTCAGTGTTATAAACAGGTTACTGCAATGATAAATCAGTACAGATTAAGCAAATCTGTCTATAAGTGAGGCTGTTGTGATTAAACTTTCAGTTATGAATTAAAACAAAGGATCATTAAGTATCAACGTAAAATTGTACAGTCTTCATCTGCCTTCACAAGGACTGTTTGGCTTAAATATGAAATATGTTGGCATACCAACAATTTGGTAAACAGCCGTATGTGATCAAAACAGTCACAACTAATCGCTGCCGTTTGTGACAATATGCTACTGTATGCATGAAGGCATCTGAGGTAACTTTGAAACACCTTCACTTTGAATTACGAAATTACAAATGCACTCATTGGCTAACACTGTCTGTGGGATCCCACCATACATTTTCACTGCAAACCCTCATAACACCCTGTGCTGATGGCCAATAAGTAGCCTGTTAATTGAGACATTTGAGGCCTGCATTTTTCTTTCTTTTTTTCCCCACGAAACTTGGCTTCCCTCTGTATGATTACCTCTGTACTCTACTAACAAAGTTGCATGCTCTGCTCAGGTGTTACTTGGATGATAAACTGGTAAGTGGGTGGCATCACACACGGTTGCAGCTCCAATGCATTCACATCTGGCTCCTCTTTCGCAAAGCCTGGAGGCATTGTCATGGTGAAATTGTCAACCATGTCGACCCCTGGGATGTCATCCAAAAACTGTGAAATAATGATGATAATAATATTATAAATAATAAAGTTTAGTATCAAGCAGTGGTGTATCTACAATAAGGCTGTCCAAATCTATTTCTGCTGTACTGGCCAAAATCCATACACTGAGAAAAAAGAGAGAACAAACACCAGACCTGAGAAGTTAGAAATACAGTGGGCAGCGGATCGGCCGTTGCACGCAACCCATTGGAATACAAACGCATGCCTTTCAGCCTTTGTAGCCTACTAGTCTAGCAGGTATATTTCAACGGCAACACATCTTGCCTGCCCAACATGTAATTCCTGGAAATGCCTCTGGTATCAAGATACAAAAACTTACGTCATCTACCCTCCACGTGTCACTGCACATGCCATCTGTGTTGCCATAGTTGACTGAGTTCTTCAGAAAGTCAGTTGTGTTGCCATAATCCTGATGAGACAATAATTGTTATTTTAATCAAAATATCAAAACCTATTTGGATAAATTCTGCAACTACTGTAAAGTTATTGTTATCAAACACTCTGCAAAATGTATTGCTTACATTGTCAGTATCCCGCAAGACAGCAATGAGTAGACGAATGTATTCAGTGGCAGCCTTGAGTGTGTCCACTTTACTGGGTTTACGGTCAGGACGCATCAGTGGCACCATGCGCTTCAGACGGGTGAACATGGTGTTCAGGTTCCTGATCTGTAGAGACAAGAATGGGCAACTACTAGTCATGTAATCAAGTCCTGCCAGATTTTTCCAATTCCATTTCAATGGGCTCTATATGCATACAAGCCATTTGGAACTTGGGCCCCTTCCCTACTTCCTTCACAGGTGTTACTGGTTATACTAATGAAGGCTCTGTTCCATTCTGGTCAAACAGAGTAGTGTGCTGCTATTGTGCATGCTGGCTCACTGGAAACACACTGCTACACCAGTTGGTCTCAAAGTGTCCTTGAGTGGGTTCCAGAAAACATGTGTTTAGTCAAATATCTCAACTTTGCCACAGGCTTCACACAGACGACATTCTCTCCAGGTGAGTGGCCCAGAATGACCGATGGACTGAATTGAACAAAACTTCCTTTGGGAAGCACAAACATCATCAACCCAGAACGATTTGAAACGCACCTGTCAATTGTGTGCCCCAAAGATTTGTGCTCCCCTGGTCAATTTGATGAGATTTGTGGTGATCACAGGAAGTTTTGGTAAATTCTGTCCATTAGTCATTCCGGCCCCTTGCCCAGAGAGAATGTTTTCTGTGTGAAGCCTGTGGAAAAGTGGAGATATTTGACTAAGCACACGTTTTCGGCCAGAACTTTTACATGGATATAGAACTAGACTAGAGGACTATATCTGACTCCAAGTCTTAGGAATTATTTATTGGGTGCGTAGTGAGTACACATGCATGGATATAAGGGATTTATGGTAGTGTTTAGTGGAATACATGAAATGTATGTAATAGCACAGCCATTCTAGGGCTAGAAGGGTGTGCACTATAGGGACATCTGGGCACCATTTTTGGGAAGACTGGGCACCAGGAAGAGTAGGCACCATACAGCCCTCGGAAGACTGGGCACTGGGGAAATGTGGGCACGAGACCTCTGAATACTGGGCAGAACATGTTTTGATGCTGGAGTCAGAATGTAATTGCATTCCAGTAATATGCATTGCCAAACTTCAGTATTCTACTAAACTATTAACCCTCTGGTCTAAAGGCCTCTGGTAGACAATAACAAAATGTCCAGAACAGTAGCCTATGAATCATCAGGCTATACACTCACCACTCTAGTCTGTTCTTAGGTTTGCTTTGAGGCCTAGCATAGGCTAGATGTTTTTGAAGCCAATTAGCGCCTCACGGCTGAGCTGAATAACATTTTGTGAAAAGGGAGGGAACCACTGAATTCGTTGGTCAGCTAACATTCCAACTTCAACGGTTAGTTAGTAAACGTGGTCCAAATATTTAGGCCTACTCAGTAGCTACTTTACTACTTACTCACCCTCTGTCGCTCCTTTGCGTTGACCATTTCTCTTTTTTTAGCAGTTAACCTGTAGTCTTCAGCCACAACGTACAGGCTGTTCTTACTTCGTTTGTATTTTACAATGTCGCTGTACACAGGGAGCGCAGACTCGCCTGTAACACGCATTAAAATGTCACGCATCAATTCTTTATCAGGAACCTTCATTGTTAGTTTCTTGCGCTTAATTGTAATTTGTTACGTCTCTTGGCCAATTTAGACTAGTTTTTTGTCTCGGAAACACCTCTGTGACAGACAGGTAGGCCTACCGGACTCAAAGTCGGCGCAACCGGAACAGTGGGCACTGACTGGCCTGGGCACCTGTTATTTCTGCACATTATTGTAGCTATTTTAAATGGGCCAAATACATGTTTTTAATTTGAAGCCTTTTACTACAAATTCATGCATGTTCAAAACATTTTACATTTCCAATGCATACAAATGCATTTATTTTTTTGTAGATTTTGGGGGAAAAGTGGACCACTTCAACTATGACTAAAATACCCCCCTCCAGTTAAAGTTTTACCTTTTAACAAAACAAGTAAGCAAAAGTAAGAACGCTGCTTGAGTTGATTTTGTAAAAGAAATTGGGTAGACACTGATCACTGATTGGCACTGGTCTGGTATTCAACATTGAGAGATGTGGGGAAAATACAAACATTTTGAGTAAAAATGTAATGCACACACTTTCCATATCCGCTTAATAATATTAACCACAGTACAACTCAACAAACACACACACCCCGGATGGCCGGATCAGACTCATTTTGCACTAATTAAGTGAGGTTTTTGAAGATGGAACCATGAGGAAACTGTCCCTCCCTCCGGACTATGGGTTCAAAGTTCTGTTCTCACACTCATCTTGCATTGCGTCTTGTTCCATCCATAGATATATTATGGTTCCATCTTCCCAGTTCCCCCACTGGATAGAATGAGCGCTCCCTCGCTGTGGCCAATCACAATCAGTGACATTTAATGACGCATTTGTAACAGCCAACTCAAATTACATAGGAAGTTCCTCCTCGTTGACTTCGGCAACAAGCTTATCAAGGCGACAAACAACACGTCAAAATCTTTGACGTTTATTATGAAGTGCAGTTGATAACTTTCAGGAAGAAGTTAACTCGTATCGATAAACTGTCTCAGTCGCTCAAAAGGAGAGGACGTATATATTCATCACACGAAAATGATAGCCTCGCATCTGTTGACGTACAACTTCACGGAACTTCATCATGAGCAAATACAAAAAGTAAGTACAGGGCAACGTCTAGACGCCTTTGGACACATTGTAACCGTAGTATCCCGACCAGTTTCTAGTTCAGTCTGTCTGTGATCAGTGTCTTGTCAAGTTTAATGTCGTTTAAGAGTGCTACTGCTGCCACTCTCGACACGTTTCCGTTTTGCTCAAGGACATGGCGTCACGGCAGCCACCTTGACTCGGCTGTGGGTGGCGCTGGATGTAAAAAGGCGTAGTGTGTGAACAAGTTAACACACATCTGATTTTAAAGGAAGTCTGAGAATTTTGGACACTTAAATTTGTTTATTTTGTCCAAAATCTAAAAAGAAAATACAATATAAAAATGGTAAAGTACATGATGTATGTGATGTGAACAAATACACTATCTTAAAATTATCCTTGTTGTAATGATGTATACTTACATACTCATACATGTATTTTATCGAGTCAGACTTCTTTTCTGTCTAGAATAGTCTTGATCCAAGGCTATGAAATATCCCTTTAACACATTGTGAACAGGACTTTGCCAAGGCAGATGCATACTGGAGCACAGAAACCCATGTGTTTTGTACTGAAAATAATGTATAATGTCATGCCAAGACATGACTCTTTTGACAAAAGCATGCTGGTTACCGTCTGTTTCTGAGCCAGAAGTCTGTTTCTGAGCCAGAATTGGGAAGCCTATTCTGTGCCATCTGATGTATGTATTTTTTGTCTTTAATGCCCGAACTTTATTACAGGCCAAAGCCAAACTCTTTATTCAAATCTGGTTAAAGCTTTTAATGCAAAAAGGCTATAACAATACACCCCACCTGCGTATCCTGTATCAGTTTCATCTCCTGATTGAATACAAATGGTTTCGCAGCTTAAAACCTTTACGCTGAATAGAGCCTGGTTACTAAGTAAACAATAGATGGCCGTGATAGTTATTGGAACTGTGCGTGCGTGCGTGCGAGATTGGAACCTAGAGGTGTGTGTGTTACAATATGATTGGAAAACCAGTCGGATTGATTTTGTTAAGGGGAAACAAAACACATTAGGTTTCTGCTTTGATCCGATCAAAAAAGAAATGTTTGTGGGCATAATGATTAATGATAAGCCCCATCATATCTTAGCTAGTTACTGTATAAGTCAGGTGCTGCTGTAGGGCAGTAACATCAATTATCTTTATCTTCTTAATGACCTTTTTGATTTATCAAATTATCGAGAAGCAAGTAATATATGTAAGCGCATACTATATTGATCAAATCGACTACTTATTTTATTAACTTTTGCACCCCTAATGTGCTGAGATACAAAGATAGTACCATATTCCATTCCTTGTAAAAGTCGCTCTAAACTTATGTTATGGCTGCATTTTAGCTAGCTATCTCCAGTTTCTGATTATAATGAAGTATGGGCAGCCTGTTCCTGCCTACTGGAACACGTTCTGTCAGTGTATCAGTTTTATTCATGCTGTTGCCCCGCTGACTATTTAGACCTTGTAGCCAAGGTGACTGTAATCCTACACTGGTCTCATTTATTCACAGTAGGTTCATATTATTGAATCTGCATGGAGACATTTCTTGTCCTAGGTCCTTTCTACACTAGGTACTACAGTGACAGCCTTTATACTGTATGTCATAGGGAACAACTAAGTTCCAGTTTTACCTACTTAAATGAATGTCATTATCAATATGTCAATTCATACTTCATAGTACAGCATAGTTGTACTTGTATGAGTGAGTGCCCTTTTTTCAGTTATCTGCCACAGTTTCTTTCCTGCTGTGCATCACAATAGTGAAAATTGCTGTGCTATGTATCTGGACAACAATAAATATTGTTTTTTCCTGGCTTTTCGTAAGCCTGATTGACCAGGGAGATTTAGAACTGGCAGACTCTTTTGGGTTCAAGGCTAAGGCAGGGCATACTGTATGTGAAATGGTTTGAGAGGCAGGGTCTTACCGCTTATTCCGTAACTCACATACTGGAATCACTCAACTGTGATTGGATTGGTAGTTCTTAGAGGTGGGCTACACGTCTCTAGATTTTTTGCCAAACGCAGATGTTTTGGTGCGTTTGGGCCTTTCAGCCACACGCAAACGGCGTTTTCGGCCACTAAAACGGAGCTGTTGGGAAACGGATCAACAAGTGGAGGTTTTCCAAAAGATCCAGATCAGAGGAGCTGTGTAGTCATGCGAAACGGAGCGCTTGCAAAACGATGACGTCACCGCTCATTAGCGCATATCGTTTTTTCTATAATATAGGTGAGAATTGCAGCTTGTGCCTGGAAACTCCATGGATATCAATCCAATTGTTCATGTTTTTATATCACTGTGTTAATAAACGTAAGCATCAACTTACTTTACTCACTGCACCACTCATGCATGCATGCTGCACCTGCATCCAATATCAATTAT
>OOFJ01058702.1:0-14675 GCA_900323375.1 Benthosema glaciale
TTGAGTTCTGTTCTAGGTACACAGGAGCGTCGTTACAAGGAGCTACGCAGCTCAACCATAAGGTAACATGCACGCATGCATGAGTGATTTACAAATCTCTGACATTGCAGACCAGGCGGCAAGCATTCTGTCTTGGAAATGAAACCAATGCGAAAGTAATGAAAATGATTAATCTGTGCTGATTCCCCTACTCCAGCTGCAAAATAAATGTCATTCCATTGAAGATTATTATCTTAGTAAACCTTTTTTAATAAATACGTAAGCAGGGTATGCATTTTGGGCTTGTGATTGGGTTCTAGTGAGGGAAGACTTACCCCTCGCTGCCCTTCACACCGATAGCATACTGGATGCGGTTCCACTCGCAGCCATCGTTCGCTGAACGAGAGGCATCAAAACGGCTCTGTACAAACCAGTTGGTGACGCCGGGCTTCCCTCGTCCACATTATTTTTCAGTCTACATTACAGACTTAAATAGCATGTCAGTTCTTCCTGTACAACAGTGGACTACAGTCAATGTGTCCTGTAGTTCCAGTCAGACTGGCCCAGAGGGTGTCTCCAAGTTTGCGTCACTAGTAGCTACATAAGATTTAGTCCAAATGCATCTCATACAGAACATACAAAATTACGGAATTTAAATGTAATTGACTGAGCTGTTCTTCCATTAGTGTCTAATTAGTAGTCATTTTTATTAATTCAGCATTTTTTTCTAGATCTGTGACATCGCCATCAACTGGGCTGGGGGTCTCCATCACGCCAAGAAATTTGAGGTAAAAACAAACAAACAATGGCAGTATTTTACAATACTCAAAAAGAAAGTTGTACATTGTTTTGTTTTTTTTGTTTTTCTTTCACTATGGGCCGGAACATGTCCGTTTTTCAGACGGCTCAGTGTCTATAAAACACCCAGCAAGTACATTACATCGTTATGGCCGGTCGGATTATAAACCAAAGTGTTGAGATAATGGCTGACCTTTTCCCCTGTATTCCAGGCATCTGGATTCTGCTACGTAAACGACATTGTAATCAGCATACTGGAGCTACTCAAGTAAGGGGGATACGCACGCAACACAATTTCACAGTGTGTTCCTTTATGTTGCATAGGACATAACCCTTGGGGTTCTCTTCACCGAAACGTATGCAGATATTTTCATTATGCCTGTCACCATATTTACATAACAGACTGATCACAAAATTAAATAAATTGAAACATTTTCATATATTTTCAGACATCTTCAAAAAATAGCAGAAATAGCAGGTTAACAAGCTCGCAACGTGTGGCATTGTGACTTTTGAAATACTTTGAAAGAATAATCTTTTTCACTTGCCTCTATGCACTTTAGTGATCATAAATCATGAATCTATCAAATCAATCAAATTAAAGGATTAATTGCATTGCAATGAAGTAATAAAGAAAGTCATAATGTGACACACAGCCCTTGTGTATATTGTTGTCCAGATACCACCCCAGGGTGCTATACATCGACATAGACATCCACCATGGGGACGGCGTACAAGAAGCTTTCTACCTCACCGACCGCGTCATGACTGTGTCCTTCCACAAATATGGAAACTACTTCTTCCCAGGCACAGGTAATATTGAAAATACAACCGTACATTTTTTTGGCATGTCATTTATTAAAGTGCCATTCATAAAATGTTGATTTCATCAACTGTGTGTGTGTGTGTGTGTGTGTGTGTGTGTGTGTGTGTGTGTGTGTGCGTGTGCGTGTGCGTGTGCACGTGTGCCTATCTGTCCTGTAGGTGACATGTATGAGGTGGGTGCAGAGAGTGGTCGGTACTACTGCCTCAACGTTCCACTCAGAGACGGCATCGATGACCAAAGTGAGTCCTGTTTGCTGTTCTAGACCAGGGGTCTGCACGGTCTTTCTGGCCAAGGACCCCTTAGCTGTGAGAGAGAAAGATGAAGCAGGGACCCCCCCAAACACACACATACTAGATACTGCATTGTGTTAAACCTTTTCATTGATGACCTTTTCAACATAGACTTGTTTGACATTACTGGCATCAGTGTTGTGTAAATTAATGTTTTTTGCCACATTATGAAATTGTGTTAGACTCAGAATGTAATTGGTTTACAACCACTACATTGTATAGTGAAGTGAGTGAAGCATTCTTAAATGTAAAGGTCTTTGTTAATAATTTGTACAGTACATACTTGACGTGTGTGTGTGTGTGTGTGTGTCTAGGTTACAGACAGTTGTTCCAGCCAGTCATTAAACAGGTGGTAGATTTCTACCAGCCAACCTGCATCGTTCTACAGGTGAGTCTATTATACGCAAAGTAATAATACTATACATATAGTTTATAACCCCAAGGCTCAGTGACCTTGTGGCTAGAGTGTCCGCCCTGAAACGGGGAGGTTGGGGTTTTATCCCTGGCCCGGGTCATACGAAAGACAGTAAAATGGGATGCAATGCTCCGAAAATAGCCAATCTACAAGCTTATCAAAGTTATCACACTATAATAATGCATTATAACAGTATTTATTAATGCATTAATTATTAGATGTATGTATTACAACTGACAATTAGAATAGAGTACAGTTTGTTTTTGAAAGGGTCATAATGTGTAGTGTGTACATACATAACATTCTTTATACTGTGTCAGGAGTTGTATTTATAGTTATGTGTGATTATTATATACTTTGTATTAGAGATGTACCACTTTTTCCTTCTCGATACCGATATCCATAACTTGTGTACCGATCCGATACCATTGTATAATAATAATAAAATAAAAAAAGAACTGTGGTGGTCAATGTCGTGTCCAGGGACCATCTGCGTTCCAAATGGACCCTAAACAAGTCTGTAACTCCAACAGTGTACAACTGGAATCGGACACAGACTGGCACACTCGCCGATACCAGCATTTTAGGCAATATACTTATCAGCAGCTTTGCATAGCTGTGTATCATACTACACACGCAATAAATGTACTAAAAACCATTAATTTTCTTTTTTGTTGTAACCTGTCTCCAGTGTGGAGCGGATTCCCTCGGCTGTGACAGACTGGGCTGCTTCAACCTCAGTATACGAGGACACGGGTACGACTTGTTCTTTTCCCTTTTACCCTGGTATATATAATAATATATGGCGCAAAAATCACATCTGTGTGAATTGAGGGGCGCTATTATCATCACACGACATCATACATCATCTCATTCTGACCAATCACAATTTGCGTCCTCACTTTTGTCTTCAATGTTTGTGTTTACACAAACCCTCAAACTGTATACAGGTAATGGTAATTCACTTTATCTACAATGTTTTCAAACACTCAAAGCTGGCCATTCATGGTCAATGGCTCAGGGGTAGACCAGCCACCAGGGGTCTAGGAACATTGTAATGGGTATTGACGCCCATGTTATCGAGACGATACCGAAATTAAGCCTCTCCAACCCATTTTTTCATGCTGAGTAGTCTGTCCAATTTTGAGCCAGTTGTTCATTTACCTAATCCTTATGTTACCTATATTAACCCATTCCGCACATAAGACGCGTGTGAACGTCTTAAGGAAAACAACAGACTGATCCAGGAGACGTCTGTGGACGTCTTAACGTTATTATATTGATATCAAAACGATCGAGTGAAATCCGCTGCAATTTGTCACTTCTATTTTTTTCTCCTCAACCCCTTCCCAAAGAAACGTGACGTCATCGCGTAACACGCTCCTCATCTGCGTCCCTGTTTACAGCTCGCACTAGAACGTCCATAGCGCTGTCCAACGTAGGCCTAGCAGACAGAAGTGAAGCCTCGGCCCACAGTGGCTTCACGGACCGAGACGCGTTACGGCATGGAATATAATGGGACCGCGGGACTCTTTCGGGTCTTGTGAAGTGAAAACAACGGCGATTCTTTTAATTTTTTTTTTTTTTCGTGTCGGCTGGATTAAGATGGAATAAAGTGTGTCCTGTAGCACCCCTGGCTCAAGCTTAATCCGCTTTTTGATTAATATATGGCATCAATTGGGTTAGGTTATTGGTTCTAAAAATGGGTTTAGGTATTGACCAACTGTGTGTGTGTCTGTGTATGTGTCTGTGTCCTACAGTGAGTGTGTGGAGTTTGTGAAGAGCTTTAAGATTCCTCTGTTGGTGCTGGGAGGAGGGGGCTACACAGTGAGGAACGTGGCCCGCTGCTGGTAAGTCTCATCTCACAAAGCCCCAGTTTGCTCTATCATCATCTTTTTTCGACAGTGGTCGAGACCATGGATTTCACCCTGTTTCATCTCTCGCTCTGCTAAAGGGTCCTTGACCTGAAAAGACTCCTGGCCTAATGCATATCAAACTGAGGGGGGTATCTTTGAAATTCAAAAGAAGTTTGAGAATAGCTATGTTTTACTGATTTTGCGTGAAGATTTGCCCAAAGTACTGTTTTCAATTTCCTTTCGTGTCTATTCTTGTTCCCCACCATCCCAGGACCTATGAGACGTCTCTTTTGGTAGATGAATCTATCAGTGATGAGCTGCCGTACAGCGGTGAGTTACTAAAGCAATTAGAACACATGGGTTAAAGTTCTCTGGAAGCCAGCATGTCGTCTATGAAAGCATGTCTAGCAGCGAACAAGCTTATGCATCTTCTACATAAAAAAAAAAAAAGATCTTGAAAGAACTACTGGTTTAGAAGGCATTTGTAGAATCTGTCTCAGGTCTTAAATTGAACATCAGTATTGACAAGAATTTCCATAGTGCATTCCATGAGAATACCAGTATGCACAACTAGCCATTTCCTCCACTACTTCCTCCACTAGGATGCAAGGATGAAGCCTGATGGCTTATTTTGAATCCTTTCCTGTATGAAAGAGGTCATCCTTTCCTCTATGAAAGAGGTCAACAGATTAAAAGTTCAACAAGAACAATGCTAGAGACTACACATTCGGTTGCGAAGACGTCTGTGGGCGTCTTAACGATATTACATTGATATCAAACCGATCGAGTGAAATCCGGGCTATTTTCCCCTTTGTCTTTTTTTGTCCTAAACTGCTTCCCGTAGCCAACGCGATGATTTCACGCCACACGCGCTCCATCTGCCTCCCTGTTTACGGAAGCAGGATAATGCTCGTAGCTCCCTTCCCTGTAGGCTGTCCGCGCTGAACTCAAGCCTCGGCAAACGGTGGCTTCGCGGACCGATACATCATACGGCATGGACTATAATGGGACCCCGGGACGCGTTGGGTTTTTGTGAAGTGAAAACGACCGCGATTATTTTTCTTCTTTTTCCTGGGTCGGCTGGATTAAGATGGAATAATATCGGGCATCAATTGTGTTTAGTAAAGAGGTTCTACCATTTAGTAGGTATGGCTCGCACTGGTACCCCCGTTCCACATGACTGCTGCCGAGCATAAAACGAGTCCTTTCCCATACAGCTTTTGATTCTGCATGGTACAGTGAGCGTGGAGCAATGCATCGAACGTTCATGCATCCGTGGAACGGTACGGTTAATGAACACTGTAAACACACCATGTTGGTTGGTGACACTGGTGCATGTGGTCACAGGTGTGTGTGTGTATGTTTTTAGAGCAGGGGTCTTCAACATTTTTTCATGCCACAGACCCCTTAGCTGAGAGAGAGATGAAGCAGGGACTTTTAGTTCCCTCTCTTTGATGAAAATAGCCGATCTACAAGTTCACAACGCCTTACATTGCGAGCCGTTGTGAGCTTGTAGATCAGCTATCATTTGGCTAATATAAAGTTATCCTTAGAATGGGGATGCAAGTGGTTCATGTAAAATACTTACCTATCAGATGAAGTTTTGGTAAATCCGAAGACCCCGCTGTTGAAGACCCCTGTGTGTGTATAGAGTATTTTATCACAGGACTCAGCCACCGGGACCTTTCCATTTCATTAACTTACCGGTAATTAAACACACGGTTATGCTGCGTTCACACTCGCATCGACAAAAAACGTAAAAACTGCCTCAATGTGTGGCCCAGCTACGTTGCTTTCCGAGTCGCTCAAGCCACAATGTGTATATGATAGAGGATAGAGGAGGGGGGGGGGGGATAAAATGCACAGTGAACCGATTGGCTCTTCCCTCAACTTGTGCTTTGTAGCGACTTGTGCCGTGGCCTGTGCCATGTCACATTGTACCTTGAGGTCGCTGCCTGGCGTCCACTGAGAAATTGACATGTAGCCTGTCGCTGTGTCGCTGCCAGTGTGAACTCAGCATCTTCTCCTGCTTCGGGGTGGTGCTGTCCAAGAGTCCAACAAATTTGAATAAACATTCAGCTCAGGCATGGATTTACAATGTAATATGCGTTCATATACTTAACGCAGGCTATGCTAATTAAATAAATATGTCCAACGACATATATTGACAGGAGCTGATTGATATTTGTTTGTTCTTTTCCCCCCTGCTATTCTCTGCCCTCTTCTCCCACCCTCTGTTCTTTGATTCACGCCTGTCTGTCTCTCTCTTCGCCCCTCTTCTGTTTCCTCTTCCTCTCCTGCTCTTAATCCCTCTGTTCAGAGTATTTTGAGTATTTTGCTCCAGACTTCACGTTACATCCCGACGTCAGCACCAGGATAGAGAACCAGAACTCAAGACAGGTAACACATGCATTAACGTCTGCATATGCTTGATTCCATTAGAAGCCAACAGGTCTTCTGACCTGTAACACATCTGTGTCACCTTAGCTTGTAACCCCATTATTAGCAGAAAATAGCAGATCTACAAGCTCGAAAGCTTGAAAAATCGTGAAAACGTGTGCAAATCTTTGAGCAAGCTGTCAGGATTTAGAAGGCATAGAACCCGGTCTCCGGTCTTAATGGGTTAAAGAACTACTGTGTGTGTGTGTGTGTGTGTGTGTCCTCAGTACCTGGAGCAGATCCGTCAGACGGTGTTTGAGAACCTGAAGATGCTGAACCACGCCCCCAGCGTCCAGATCCACGACGTGCCCTCTGACATGCTGAGCTACGAGCGCACCGACGAGCCCGACCCCGACGAGAGGGGCGCGGAGGACGGCTACAGCAGGTGACGCATGCATGGGTTAGGGTCTGTGGTTCCCAAACCTGTTTTCATGTCATTAAGCCTGCAGACCCCCATTTGAAAAGATGCCAGGGTCCACCATACGCGAAGATGTTTATGGCTCTAACAGTGATTCTCAACCTGTTTAATTTCAAGGGCCCCCAGTTTGGGGCCCAGAGTTATTTTCACTATTTTGAGTCCCGGGCAAACATCAAATTTCTCTTTTTGGTCATCACAGGCTAAAATGTTTGGGAACCAGTGGGTTACAGGCAGCTCTGTCGCTAAAAAGAGTATTTCAGTCATTTGGATTCCATACATTCAGTCATTTGGATTCCATAGATTCAGTCATTTGGATTCCATAGATTCAGTCATTTGGATTCCATAGATTCAGTCATTTGGATTCCATAGATTCAGTCATTTGGATTCCATAGAAGGCAGCCCATCTACAAGCTCTCAATGTGACGCTCGGTTGTTATCGCTGGAACTGAAGCTCACTTCTGGGTTCTAGTTCTTTTCCTATCAACACACAGTTTTTTCAGGCAGATGTTCGAGCATTTCATCCGTGATTAGAGTTAGAGAAAAATCCCATACACCCACAATGGGCTTTTTTTTCACTGGACCATTTGTACATGTCCCAGGAATAGGTGGATGAAACGAGAAGTTCCTATGAATATTAATTTAATATATTTAAATAATACCCACACGTCATGATGGAATATTAAAGAACAGTACCTCAAGTTGCCATGTATTGCTGACTCTACGTTAATATATCTTGACGAGAAGTATTTTTTAATGAAATATTTTACATATACCCATAAAATATACCCATGTTTAGCGATGGTGTGACAAAAAGGATGTTTCGTGTTCTTGGGTTAATGGTCTCTGATATGTCATATCAACAGTAGCCTGGGAATGGGATCAATACCATTTTTGTGGTTTCCGGTCTGGAGCGGAAATAATGTAACCACCCGTCCAGAACGCACAAGCGGTACATCTAGCACTGTGCACCTCAAATATGATTCGCGAGCATAGTAGAACAGCAATAGTTTCAGAAAGTTTAATACTTGAACATAGTGTTTCAGTCATGAGGTTGTATTTATTTAGCTTTATTCCGTGTGTGTGTGTGTGTGTGTGTGTGTGTGTGTAACTCATGGATTGGTGATGTCACTCCCCCAGGCCGGAGGCGTCCAACGAGTTCTATGACGGCGACCATGACAATGACAAGGAGAGTGATGTGGAGATCTGACATCCCAGTGGACTCTCTCTCTCTCTCTCTCTCTCTCTCTCTCTCTCTCTCTCTCTCTCTCTCTCTCCCCCCTCTCCATCCAGCCATGCCTTCATACGGACAGCCAAGCCATCTTCCTCTTTTTCTTTTTTATTATTATTTTCTTTTTAACAAAATGCTGATAACTGTATCATCTGCAGAACTGGGGAAAGTGCTGGCTTGAGACAGGTGTTGACAACGCCCCCCCAAAGTTTTTAAAGTTCCATCCTTTTGTGTAACAACAGAGAAAAAGAACCCAAGGCACTCTGTTCAGTTAGGTCAGGTTATCTCTCATGGTTTAGATAATATCTAGGCAAAGATGAAAAAAAAAAGAAGGGAAACGCAGGTTAACCAACACGTTTTTGCCGTGCTGGCCTTAATGCATTAGGTATAATCAGGGAACACTTCGGCAAAAAAACTAAAAACAGGGCCCTGTTTTCCTTTGAATTTGCATCTGGGGGCGGCCCCAAACAGAATCTATCCTGTATATGTATGTGTATTTGTATGTGTGTGTGTCTCTGTGTGATAGGACCATTTCTGCCAACTGTATGGCTGCCCCGTCTCAGGCTACCGCTAGCCAATGGGACAGCATGCAACTAACCGATGATCCTCGTGCTTCTAGTAGCGACCTAGTCATGAGTCAGAAACGCTGCGGCGGCGGAGCCAGTGAAAACAGCTACTGTTGTGAGCTAACTTCAGCTACAGGAAAGCCATGAGAGAACACAGTGATTGAACCAACAAAAGAATGTCGTAAACAGACACACAAAAAGTGAAATATAAATAAATAAATACAAATAATAATAATATTAAATGGGGACAGATGCACAATGGGTCTCCAGGAGCACTTGCACCTGGCAGTTAATGATACACGTCTCACTCTTGTTCTAACATGTACTCTAGCATCCCCATTCCAAGGACAACTTTAGCAAATAAATTGTAGATCTACATGCTTGTAGATTGTGTATTTTTGGCAAAGAGGGGCACAAAGAACAGACTCTACTGTAGTGTGAAAGGTCAAGTTTGCGAAGTATTTACGGTTTAAGTGGTTAAATGTCTGAAAATACACCTTAACATGAATCCGTCATATACTGATGACAGTGGGGGGGTAATTTCTTTTAAGAGACATGAAAATCTTTGCCATGTTGTCCAAAATAGGCACGCCGGGTTCAAATCGGTTAACATGAATTTAATAAATGGTGCACACCTGATTTGTAGAAATGGCTAAATGGGTAATCACAATGCTCGCCCCAAAACACACTCAACCCTTTTTTTTTTTTAGCAATTATTAGTAAGTTCAGTCATAGTTTAACTGAGGTTACGTTTAGGAATATCTGGTGGCGACTGTTTTGACTAGAGGCGAGTGTGTTTTGTTGCGAGTGGCCTTTTATTCCTAGAATGCCATGAAACTGCACCCTGTATGTATGCAGTATGTATGAAATTACTTGTGAGATCAAGCAACCGTTTGTTGTTTTTTTTGTTTCGTTTTTTAATAAAATGAGGCCACACAACTGAACGTGGTAGAACCCAGGAGTAGTCTTAACATATTTATTTTCTTTGTACTGTGTGTATACACAACGTAAAATCCTTGATCTGTCATTTCATTTAGAATACAGGAGGCAGCTGGTTGTGGAGTTTTGGTGGCTTTAAAAAAATGTACTAGTTTGAGTCAAGACAGAAATTCAGCCCTGACATGGCTTGGCGGCTGTTTTCTTTTTTCTACTTCTACAAAGCCAGAAACCGTTTGCATGTGATTTTCTTTTTATATTGTTGGTGAC
Source organism: Benthosema glaciale (assembly GCA_900323375.1). Classification (NCBI taxonomy): domain Eukaryota; kingdom Metazoa; phylum Chordata; class Actinopteri; order Myctophiformes; family Myctophidae; genus Benthosema; species Benthosema glaciale. The sequence goes on from OOFJ01058702.1 coordinate 10,022, forward strand.
ATCATTTTTATATTTATTTTTTTAATAAAAAAATGAACGGTATGCTAACATGCATCTGGTGTAATTAGGTCTGCGTCCTGCTTATTTTATGCACTGCAAACGTAGAACAACAAACTTTCTTCTCTTCTCCAGCTCTCTCACTCACGCTACCGCTAGACAGAGGAACTTTCAGTCTTACACAAGCATAGCTCAAGAGTCGAGACCTTTTATTATAATGATTCAGAAGATTCGGGATTTCTTTTTCCCCCAGATACATTAGCAACATATGACATATAACATGAATATATTGGCCATATAATATCAAACCCCTAGGGATTTAACACCGCAATTTCTCAAAAACAACACTCAAAGGACTCAAAATGTCCACCAGACTCACTACATTGAAAAGTTAGTAGTTGTTACATCACTGCATCTGTGTGTCTTTCTGTCTGTGTACAGCTCTCATTTCAGACATGAAAGGTTCGGTTCAAACACAAGAGGAACATTATTTTGTTCTGGTTACTAAAGGAAGGACAATTTGGGAAATGGTGTGAGGAAAAAATAGGTACTTTAATGTCTTTTTTTATTATGCATTACATTCATTTGTGGTCCCATGATTAATTGTAAAATGATAAAGTAGCCGTATGTTTAGGGCTTCTACTGGTTCTACCGAGTGAAGACGTTTGCAGCCAATAGCAGTCGCTTCCCGGTTGCTTTTTTCGGGGCTGCACGTTCCAAGATGGTAGATTAGGATTCGCCGAAAAAAGTGGCTTCAAAACGGGTCATGCATGTTCTTTTACAGTCTCCATCAGGTTAACCTACTAAAGTATCCTTGCCTTACGTCATCAATGGTGTCATCACAACCATGTCATTGTCCTTTAAAGTGAACTCTCAAATGTACAAAAACATAATTTAGACAAGGCATCCACTCGATATACCTAATCCAGCCATCAGTTACTTGGGTAGTGCGTGATTTCTTCTCTACTCAATCCCCTCCATTCTATACCCCCAATTCCCGGGAGCCCATTTTCCAACAGCAAAGATGGTTGCTGGTATGGATATCTTAGTGCGGATCTTCCTCAACATTGTCCAGCCAAACCATTTTCCGTCAGATCTGATCGGGGACTATCTGAGGGATGCTGAACAAGGGCTGGTAAAGGAAGGCACCATCATGGCGACCCTAAAGTATGAGCTCGGCTTCTTGGTGTGTTTGACCATAAGCCTCTTGTACATTGTGCTGATGCCATTGATCGGAATATGCCTGGCACGACAGAATACCTCCCGGCCTGGTCGCTTGGCATCTCTCTACTGGGGTTCCTACCTCGTAGTCATGGCCGTAATACTGGTGGGGAACATCTACCTGTATATAAGCAATGCGGCGATCAAAATGCATGTAGACCACAGTGCCACAGAAATCAGTAGCGCTTTAGACAACCTTCATAAGTACACTGGTAAACTGTTGGGCAATATTGAACAAGGGCTGTATGGTAGCGTTGACTTGCTGAAAGATAAACTCAACGCTACTGGCCAAGAGCTCGGTGGACAGATCACGGATACATTGTTAGCGGGACTGCGTTTGAATGAAATAGGAGGACATGCTGAAAGTATGAGCAATTTCAACATGACTCCTCAACTGAATAGTTTCAAATCATACATTGATAACGATATCTTAAGCGAAGATAGGCAGAAGGAAGGAACGGCGCTACACACAGCCCTTAATACTTTCCAGGATCAAGTGACTCAGGCAGGCATTGGGCCTACTCTGCTACGTGAACTCCAGGACAATAATAAAACTTTGAATGACATTCCAGTCAATATCAGCAATGTCGTCACCAAGGGTGTAAACATGACGGAAATTGAAACCCAGATCTCCGACGTAGCCAAAAAGTCCTTGGGCAGTGTCTCTGTCGCAGTCGAACGCACCTTCAATGAGCTGAAGGGCACAACCGCCACCTTCACTCCAACGGTTAATAAGGTTGGGTACATCATATGGGCAGTGGGCGTGGCCCTGTGCTGCGTGCTTGTCCTGGTGCTTGTACGTAACGTGCTGGGTCTGCTCGTGGGCTCCGTGGGAGTGGGCCCAGTCTTCAGCTTCCTACTGTGCTCGCTGCTCATGCTGGTGGTGGTGCCGCTGTTCCTGCTGGGAGGACACTGCTACACACTGGTGTGTAAGCCCTGGGGGAATGGACAACTGTTCAAGTTTATCGACACCCAGGTTGATTTGGGTGCGGCCCTGGGACTGAATATCAGCGGCCTTAACCTCAACAGTGTGTACAATGACTGCGCCAACAAAAGGTCTCTATGGGACACGCTGCACCTGGAGAAGCTTGTGGACCTGAAGAGGATGCTCAGCATGCCCCGGCTCAACTTCACGGACGCCTTTGGCAATATGAGCTTCACTTTCATGAACGACAGCGATAAAGACAAGATCAGGAATCTCACAGTTAATGTTGACGAGATAACTACAAACTTAACGATCTTTGCCAACAAGCTCAAGGAAGAGAAGGAAACAGTTTCAACTGCGCACCAGAACCTCATCAAGAACCTCATCGATACCACCAACGAACTTCTTTCCCAAGTGCTTGCATTCAATGGCACAGTCACAGCTTTGTTGAGTGACGTGGATAATGCTAGAGACTTTGACGCCAACCTCACAATCGCAGGGATTGTCGAGGATTATTTTGACAAATTCACCAACGAGTTGTCTGATCGGTTTAAAAGCCAGATAAAACAAGTGAACTGTGCGGATGTGGCCAAGGAGGTCGACAACGCAAGGAGCTTCATCTGTGAAAACATGGTGATGTCTCTGAACACTTTCTGGTTTAGCCTGGGCATGTGTCTCTACTTCTTCATCCCCGGCATCGTGTTGTCTATCAGACTGGCCAAATATTACAGAGTGGAGGAAATCATTCCCATCGTGCCAGACACAGGCATGTCTGCTGCGTCACTGGAGCGCGACCAGCTAAAGTCACTGAGAAAGAAAGCAATAGACCAATTCAAAGCAATGAATAAGTATTCAAACATGCCATATGTGGAAACAGATTACTATGACTGACATTTAAAGTGACACCATTTACCTTTTTTTCTTTGGAGAGGTGCTAGCCCCCCCTATGCCCAGGTTTGTGCGTCTGTCTGTACCAAATTTGAGATGATTTGATTGGCTGAGCACGGAATGTGATGTATGATGATGTATGATGATAACAGCCTCCCTCACTTTACACAAGTGTGATTTTTTTTTATTTTTTTTATAGGCGCTCTTGGCTAAACTATGATCCACTGTTCAAGACCCAGTGAAGCGAGGAACAAGGAAACCACCTGGTCGCAAAAATTGCCTCCCATCTAATTCCCTTAGTTTGAATTTTCTAGAACGCTCGCATCTCTCTTCCTGTATGGTTCCACTTTTGCCTCGACCACCATCCAATTGACTAACTATTGAACAGAAAATACTTTTTTTTTTTAGGGGTGCATATATGTCCAGCTTTGAGGGTTTGTGCAAACACAAACATTGAATGCCTTTGACAATGAATGGCCAGTTTGAGTGTTTGTGCAAACGCAAACACAAACATTGAATTCCATTGCAATGAACGGCCAGCTTTGAGTCACAAACATTGAAGACAAAAGCGAGGATGCAAATTGTGAGTGGCTGGAAAATTACACAGGTGTGATTTTTGTTTTCTTGTTTTTGCGAACGCACAGCGAAATGTCTTTAGGATTGTCAACAGTCGGGGTGCGATCGTAGTGAAGATGTATTCTGTGACTACTTAAAAGGTATAAGCAAAGTATTATTGAGGCCCCCTCCTATGCACAGCTTTGTGTGTATGTCTGTATGAGCATGGAATGTGATATATAATGATAATAAGAGCTCCCTCACTTCACATAAGTGTGATTTTTTTTGTGTGTGATTAATGCAAGCTCATGACTTTCACTCTTTTAGATAGAAATATTGCGTTTTTGACCACTACATTTCTAGGAGAGCACTCTTGGGGTCTGAAAATGGAACAAATATATTTATAGCGAACATAGCTGATCTATAAGCTCACAACACATTACGACACATGATTGAAAATTCTGCAGGAGATGTTCTATATTTCAATTGATATTAAAATGACAATAAATGAGCTAATTTCAATATCTTGCATGCCCGGAAAGAAAATCAAACCTAATTCAAATGCTTCAATGGCGGACCAAAGTGCATTGAAGTGTCCAAGGCGTGTATGAACACGATTCCTTATTATTGATGTATTTATCTCAGCCAAAATAGCAGCTCTACACGCTCAGGACAGTGATGGATTCAGTGGCAGTGTATGATTTATGATTTTGGCCTTATGTCCCAATCGGGACAAAGAGGATAGGTAAGTAAGTAGCAAGCTCATAGTGCGGCACTCACTGGGTGCCACGCTATGAACTATTACCAGAGGGGTTGACATCATGAAGATGGAAACATTGTGTCATGTAGTAGCTTACTTTAAATCCGGTGTAAAGCCAAAGAAACGACGGACGAAAAATCTAATTAATTAGGTCTATATTTAGAAAACTTGGAAGTTCAGGCCATTAGGCCCACACTGCAATTTGCACCATTTAACAATTATGTGAAGGCTGCAAGAGCCACATTTATTATAGTAGTTAATGTATATAAAAAATAGTCCATAATACAAGCAAAATAGCTATAGCTATA
>OOFJ01058719.1:2786-18430 GCA_900323375.1 Benthosema glaciale
ATATCCATCCACAGCAGGACCACCGTGACTCAGCAACACATGTCAATCTCAGACAACTGACTCATTTTATTTTTTTCTGGACATAAAAATATTCTGAAAAAGATAAATAGGCTATTCAGAGCTGCTGCTACAACTTCATCCTAGGGGACGCACTGGAAATCCATTAAATTAGTCACACAAAAAAAACTCCACTAACAGGCCGGTGGATCGGACTTAACTTTAACATACAGTAAATCCAAGGTTAGAATCAGACTTATTCAGACAGGGGAACAAATCATTATAAATGCTGGAAAAAAACAGAACCTATGTCTAGTTATTAATATGTCATTCTAATAAACAATAAATATGTTTTTATAGTGTAGTGATATTCTACAAAAACAAATATGAATTTGGTGATGCCTCAATCATACAGGTTAGTGCTTTTATCAGCAATGAAACAGAACTTGTTTAGAAACTAAATCATGTCACTCAGTCGTCAAGTGATATTAGTGTACTGTGTGCGTGTGGATGCACTCCATCCATCCATCTTCAACCGCTTATCCGTTGTCGGGTCGCGGGGGCAACAGCTCCACCAGAGAGCTCCAGACTTCCCCGTCCCGAGCAACATTAGCGACTTCCTCCTGGGGGAGGAAGCGAGGCGGTGCAAGGCCAGAGAGTTGGTCTGCCCCGGGGTCTGTGTGGATGCACACGGGACATACAATTATTGTTTTTAAAACTGATATTGTTGTCTTATCTAGATATTGACAGACTGAAGTTGATCAACAAAAGGATCTACAGTATATATCTATATAGGATCCTATATTCCCACAGTCCCACAGGAGTCTATCCCTCTACACCAAATGTCTTCGCGTCAATGCACCGTGAGATTTTAGATCTGCTATTTTTGCAGAATGTTCGCCTATTATGACATGCCCAGAATAGGTAAACTATAGGGTTCAAGTGGTTAATTCCACAACACTCCATTTCACATTTGTAAAGCTTTGCAATTTGCTACAGACGAAAGCACAATGTGAACACCAAACCTAGATGACCATTCTCCTTGTCCATCACACTAGCAATCGTGTTATAGTGGGGATCTCAGGTGGTGGGGATGAGAAGGGCACAGCCACCTTTTGTTAATCTGACTTCATTGTGTTTGTCTCTTCAGCGAAACTCTCAGAGAGGGGAGCGCAGAACCCTATCCTTCAGTCTATGAATAGCAACGGGCCCAACAGGGGCGGGATAACAATACCACAAGACCTGGGTGTTCCCTGCATCAGACTCTGTGAAGAGACCAACCTTTGGATCATCCGAAGTCTCCCTCATCAAATATTAAGCTGGCTGTCGCTCATGAGCACCGATACAGCCACGTTTGGAAGGGCCAACCCTTTTCACAGCTGGCGGGTTGCGGCCATTGGATAGGCACTTCTATCCAAGCTGTCAGAGGATCTGCAATGCTGTGTCTCAGGTCAGGGGATGCTGCTACAACAGTGAGATCTGCATGTGAGCGGGTGTTATGTACATAATGCAATACGTACATCATGCAGCACGGTATGAGTAGCAGGCACAGAATGTGTATTTTTGTCTCATGTCCAAAATGGAAAACTGTTATAACACACAAGAAATTGTGTAATAAGTAATTTGACGTATTTCTGTGTCAGAAATACATGAATAATATGTTGGTCCTTTTGCTCATGAAAATCCAGAATAGATTAATAAAGGACTCCTACATGATTGAGGTGTAAAGAAATGTTATCAGGAAACAAAATCAGAAATCATCAAAATCAAAACCAGTAGTGTTAACTGGTGATCATGTAGGAGTTAACACAATCTATCAGAATAGGTTAGTGGACCATCGAGGTAGAAGTTGATAGGTTAGATTCTTTCCCACATGGCACATTTTTGACCAAGTTCTAGAGTGACTGTAAACCATTGCCTGGCTGCCAAGGTAAACAAAAGTTCTGAAAAGAGGCATTTTGTTGCCCTTTGTACCTATAATGAAAACTGTCGCGGACCACAGCAGAATTGTTGCACTGGCCGCGAGGTTCACATGCCTCCCGTTGGGGATTGACCCCTTTCATGGAGACTCTGTTGTGAATTTGTTCTGAAGAGAGGAAGGTGGAAGACAAATGAGGAAATGGAGAACGAAGGGCCGCCAGGCAATACCCACACCTTCATCTCAACCTCATTGTGCCAGTTTTGGGATTAGTCACCAGATACGGCAGATTTTAACAAGTCCTTGTTAAAATGAATATTATGTGTCATCAAATCCCCTGTCACATGATTTAATTTCCACAAGGCGAGAACATAATGGTGAGAAAAATAATTCCGGGACCTGTCAAAAAGGCTGTAAGTGGTGTTAAGTCCTGTCAAATGAACAAAGGGCGAAGAAAACATTTTTTGGAGCGTCTATCTTGGTGATAGTGTTTCAGCTGACATTCTCCCTCAACACACCTGAGACAGGTGACTTTTGCGTTGAGAGGATTAGCTGTTATTGAGTATGGAGAGGTTTCTATTGTCCCAGGCCAGGAATATGAATACCCAAAGACCTATCTACACTAAAGAAGTGAAGACGTCGGCACTGAACTGATGCACGGACAACATTAGCTCATCATACTACATGAATTAATAAAGCAGTAGGTATACACTGTGTGGGGGGGGGGGGGTGTACCCTTGAACTTTTGCTCAATAAATCACCTTTGATGATGAAACCTTACCAGTGACCCATTTATGAATAAGTGATTGGGTTTCCAAATTTGACTCAATAATTGAGAAGATAATTGGCCCAGCTTAATTGGTGGTGGAGCATGAAAAATTCAGGGTGCCTCTTAAGTGCGGCACATCAGACCCCACTTATAATGATGACAGATGGCCGATTGTTGGCTTAGGTGTCAGATGGGAAGGCTTTGTCATATTCACACTTCTCCCTTGTTAGGAGATGGATCAGGTTCTTTCCTCCCCGAGCGCCACACAGTTTCTCTTCTTCATGGCCCAACTGTGACTGCGTGGTGAATTATTAAGATAGTGTGCGTAGTTCAGAAGTACCGGCCATAGGTTCACCGACACTGCGAATCAAATGTTTAGTATTGTGTTTCCACCAGCTAAATCAGCTTTAGCGAAGTACTTGACAGTAAATATCTCATATTACAGTCTGAATTAGTGTCATTTTTTTTAACATTAATTTCCAGATTTCAGGTCTTCCATGTTTTCATTTCAATGAGCAATTGTAATTTTAAAAAGAGGTAAACCCTAACTACATCCGTACTAGTCTAGAGACGAAACGTATAAAAACAATATATTAATTTAAACACTAAACAGTAAGTATACTTAGTCTGATGAATTATTGAGCAGTAAACAGGTGATTGTACAGTTATACTTAAAATGTGTTTCCATAAGTTAAAACATTGGCATTGCAATGAAGCCACTGTAAAAGTGTAATAAATCAATCCAAAAAGTTCATTTTAGTGAGTGTAACTGGATTGAGGCTCACTCCCAGTTTCTGCATTTGGCCTTCTAATATAGTACTCTCACATTCAGCATTGCTCCCAGAGAAACCCCAGTTAATGGGCTTCCTCTTGCAAGGATAAAGTCACTTTACTTTGGACACACAAGTAGTTCCTTTTTCCATATTTGAGCTTGTGCAACAATAATTCTCCTCAACCTCTTGACAAAGACAAAAAAAAACATTTTACCCAAAGACAAAAATAAAATGAAGCATGCCACAAAAGTATTTATGCCCCACTCTCTAACTTCTGCCCTGCAAATTACCAAAACCTCTCACAGGGAACATCTACAGGCCTATTTATATTCATTAGCACTACATTAATAAAGAGGTTAATTACCTGAATGGGGTCCAAACCCATTTAAGTAGAAAAAACATCATTATTTCCAACTTTGCCAGCTCTCAAAAGTGCTTAATCTCTAACGATATGATTAGTTTTCAAAAATCACAAAACATCTGGGAGCTTGTTGACTTTCTTAAGAATCGTGAAAACTCTGCATTGTGCAAGTTAGCAGGGCACGTATACTCACCTAATTTCTTTGTGTGTTCAGCGTTTTGTACATTTCCCGTCCCTAATGGCCTAATAATTTAAACACACTTAAGTTGGCTCATTAGCCATGTATGAAGAGTTAAGAGGGGGAAACACCTGTTCATTTACTTAATGAACTCTAAAAGCACCTCACTGCGTCCGTGGGCAGAAAAATAAACGGACACAGCCATGACAACATAGTGGTCTCAAGACATACAAACTTTTAATAGCGCTCCGATACTGAAATGTAAATATCAGCATTTATGTTTTTGTTAATGAACCTATGGAGACAGGTTAGCTAGCTTTAGGGGGTTGTAAATCAAGCATGTTCCCCTCCGTGGCCTTCCACTGGAAAAATAATGAAATGACTTAAAATGCGGAGTTGAACTTTGGAGTTAGGAAAAAATGTAAGAGTCTCAGGGCATCACCGCAGAGTGTATTATGTCGATTTTCATAAGGTACACTACATTGGCCTACAATGCATGAGGTTTGTTTGAGAGCAAAAATGAGCAAAACCAGGGTAGATATGAAAATAAAAAATAATAAAATGTTAATGTCTGAATATGCAACTGTATGTACACGCACACTGTAAAAGTACAGCAACATGCATACTCTATGTATTTCACTCAGGACGCACGGCTGGTGCCGTCACTTGATTGATTGGGTGACCTAGGGATGGACTTGGCCCGTGCAGTCTAACCCCATGCCATCATCACCGCAAACCCCTTCCTTTCGCGCCTCCCTCTCCGCACTGGAAACCCAAGACTGCGGGCCACAAAGGGCTGTGTAAGGCATCTTGCCCTCCCCTCTCAGTGCAGTAATTAACCTGCCTCTCACCTCTCCTGTCCAGCAGCATCCCCAGAACAGCCCTGGCAATCACCAGACACTTCACACACAACAGCCTGCACATGGGAACCTGACTCTCATGCCTCCCTTTCTTCTATTGTGGTGCGGTTTCTCTACGGCACTTCTCTTTCCATATTAAGCTGGTGGTGGAGGGGGGGGGGGCAACACAGACAGACACACAATGTCATCGTCATCCCATGGATGGTCCCGCGGTGTCCTGATTAAACTTGCTTAAGATCTATTAGTTCTCAACGTGTCATGATGCGACAAGTTATGAGCTTGTAGATTTTGTATATCATTTTGTATATTTTTCACCATTTAAGTATGAAATAGGTCCTTTAATAGATAGATCACTGTGAATTAGTAGAAGGCTTTAAGTGATTTCACGTGTTTCATATAAAGGTAAAATATTATTGATGTACAACTCAAGTAGCTACAGTCGATAAATCACGGATCACACTCTCTCTAGACGCAGGCTGTGTTCAAAGTAAGAAAACATTAAAGACTTATTAACGTTTATTGGACTTTCAGCGTGGGTCAAGAAATGGAACTAAACAGCCAATAAAAGCACGAGTCCTCCTCCGTTGGCCTGTGTCACGACAAAAGCAGCCCTTAAATCAGACGTGGACAGCACTGCCTTGTTCATGACGCAGCTCCGTCTAGAAGCTGCAGAGAGTCTGTATGAGTGAACCGTTAGACCTGGTCCTGCAGCAACTTCTCTTTTTTTTCCATCAATAGTTTCCTCTCCTCTGCTGATGACCTCAGAACCCGAGGCAAGGCCCGGTTTTGATTAGAAAGGCTGTGTACGTTAAGTGAGACCTGCAGGGTTTGTGAAGCTGTGAATACTCTCAAGAAAAAAAAGAAAAAAGAAAATCTTCAAGATCCAGGTTTCCACACTGCCCACATTGTGTTAGACAGAGAAAGAAATTCTAACGTCACCTCACATTATGTCAACGCTTTCATACATCTCAATATGAGGCAGTTACATTTTCCAATGGGCAATTTTTGTCTGGACAATTTTTGTTTCTTTCAATCTACACTTTAGGGCACAACGAACGCACATTGTCTGTGACTGTTAGAAACTAACTATGCAATGCTATTGACCATAACCACATGGCGGACATTTTGCTTTTATGTCATACTCGGGGGTTTGGAAACCCAACCCTGTCAGGGTGGATCCTTATTCCTTAACTGTGACAACACGGCTTGCATAAGCCTAGTCTCGTGTAGCCAGATGATCAGAGATATCTGCTACCTAATATGTCTGGCGACCTCTGAATTCAATGAATGAGCTGCTAAAGGGCCTATCTCTGAATTTGATTTTCTTGGGGCGCTAGCGCCTCCTTTGTCCAGCTTTGTGGGTCTGTATGAACACAAACATCAAAGACAAAAGTGTGTAAACACAAACATTGAAGACAAAAGTGAGGACGCAAATTGTGATTGGCATTGAATGAGATGATGTACTGTATGATGTATGGCGATAAGAGCGCCGCTCACTTCACACAGGTGTGGTGATTGTTTTATAACTGCATTGAAGAACCAGTGCAAAGAATTTAGGGCACTGCCTATAAGTGCCCGTACCTACACATGCCCCCTGCCCAATAACAAGGACTTAGGGCAGTGTTTCTTATTGGCATGGTGAAGGATATTGGATTTCAATGCAGTGGGCGTACGTTTATCAGCTGTTTAGATGTCCCTAGTGACAAGTCCCCACACATACTGTATCAGTACGCGCCGGCAGATATCTCAGATCTTCCGGCATCTGGTATAAGTCATTAGGTCGGTCAATCTAAACATTTCCAAGCTCAAATGAGTGTTGGTTCCTAGTTTATTACAAATTAGGTGCTTGTTCAGCAACACAAAAACTGTGAAAAGGATAACACAAAAAGCCCTAAGCCCTAATGGCCAGGCCCACCGTCTCAAACATCATCGGTTACAGCGATGGAGGGTCTGAATCATACGTCAGCATGTACTGTATATGGGGCTTCAGCTAACTTCTGTTTTCTGCATCTTCCTCACTCACTCCAGCCACCTGCATTTCACCGCATACATAAACCTTCTCTTTGGCTGCCTTCTTCTCCGCTTTGCCTGGCAGCTCCATCTTCAGCATCCTTCTCCCAATGTACCCGTCATGCCTCCTCTGCACTCCACTAAAACTTTATTTCCCCCCACAAAACCAACGTTTGTTAGCAAACCCAAATCCGTATTGAAAGAAAAATTAAAGTCTCCACCCAAATGAAATAAAAAATAACCGAACCGTTTCCTGGTGAGGTGGTTAGAGACGGGGAGTGGGTTCATTGTACTCAAAATTATATAGGTTATACAGATTTAGACAGATTCAGCTGTTGGCTACCGTCCCTGTAAGCCTATAGGTGCAGGTGTTGTCTTGAAGCATATTGCTTTCAAGAATTTAAAATGATCTAATGGTAGAATAAATCCAGCAGTGTCTTTGATGAGGCATGAAACATATCGTTCGGAAAGTGGTTACCATACTGAGTGACATGTACAGCAACCATATTGGAGGAATAACAGCAAACAGAAAGACACACTGACAAAACAACGGAGAAACCTAGTAGTGCTCGGTCACGATCTTCAAACAAGGCTACTGCAGTTCAGGAAGAAGGAACTCATAACATCAAAACCGTTCATGTTGTTGTCTTTACCAAGTTTCAGTTTGAATTAAAATCACTGCAGGAAATTGTTTACTGAAACCACTGCACCAGGGCCTATATTCTACGGTTGAAAAGTATCCTCTGCATAGTATGTGGTTAAGTACAGCGGTCCCACAAACACCCTACAAAAATATATATATCCCTGCAGTTTTCGTTTGTAGGGAACGAGATGGGATAAGCAGACCACACATTTGCAACCTCTTTTTTCATTTTTTTTTTGTATAAGAGGGCATTCCCCCCGGAGGAAGAAAGTGGAACACCTGAAGCTGTCACTCACTGACGTCAATAGTAGAAGCTTGTCTAGCATGACATCCTCATAAGCCATTGTTTCTCCTGTGAGACCACTGATGTCTGAGTGAGAGACTGTTCCTTAGGCTCCACCGTGCCGGATGAATTTTCCAGGCAAATGTGGAGTGAATAGTTCCACTATGTCACAAATTAAATTAGACATAATTTGAGGTTCCAGTGAGCATGGGATTAGCATAGCTCTGCTCAAACGCCAAAGGGATAGACCCACTGTAGGAACCAATTCATTTTGGCTTGGATAACTTTTCTTTTTTTCTTGTTTCTTTCCACGGAAGCATGAATTTTAATAATCCCAGATATTTTCCCATCTTGAGCGTATAACTGTGATAAAACATCTTTGTGTATATATTCATACTTACGGGTGTCTAAAAACACTCCAGTATCTATTAAGTACCCTTTTGAAGAGCCACAAAGTGTCTTCTTTGGATAAATGCTTATTTTCAGTGGGTTGAAATGAATAGCACTTAAAAAAAAGAATGGCTCTCGTATCAGGTTTTGGATCCAAAGTATTTGGGGGAACAATGGGAGAAGAGTCACAAAAGCAAAAGAGACAGAGAGAGGCAGATTTGAGTAATGACCTTGTAATCTGCCTTACTTCCTGACATCTTACCCGCACATATTAACTCCTTTCGGAGTAGTTTCTTCTAACTAAAAAACAGGGGAAAGAGTGACACCCAATTCTAGTCACCCAGCAACCGCCTCTTTGTAAAGATATGCCACAGGTTGGGCGCAGGAGCTGAGAAGTGGATAAGTGCCCAGGTGTTGTATAATTGCTGTCATTTTTAAAGGATGATATCACTGTGGTTGCATCTGAGTCAGGAGATCTTTATCGAGCACACGATCCACACAGTGCCTCTGGGTAATAAGAGATCTCAATTATAGAGGGCATAGAAAAGACTGTGTTCATCAATCACAAACTTGCAAGAGGGTAAGTGTACGCAAGGTATATAAAGGTATATAAAGGTATGTGCATGCATGCCATGCGCGCGCGCGCCGCACACACACGGCACACGCACGTGCGTGATCTCCCTATCTTTTTCTGTCTCCGTCCTAGACACACACATTAATCCACCCGCGATTGACTTAGAGCAAATCTGTAATTGCTAACCTCAACTGCACAGTGTCATTGAGACATTAGAGAGAGTCCATCACACCACAGGCCATGATGTGCAGTGGGTTTTGGCCTTTCATCTATTGTTGTTGTTCCTCTAAATATTTTGAAGCCATGATCTGGTACAAAAGCCAGTCAAGCTGTTGTTAAGTAGCCTATAATTCATTATTCAGTGCAAAAAAGCATGATCCATGGGCTGTTTAAAAAGAGGGAGACTTTTCAGCTTTCGGTCCCCACGTGTCTATTTGGAACCAGTGCTTTTACTGGCAGGTCTTCTCACCAGACCAGCTATAAATATGGCCCTTCTGATTGCCCACATCCTAGCCCCTAAAATAAATCACCAAGCTTTTCAGCTGGAGCAGAAACCCGGCACCTCTGAGAGGACAGTCAAGTCTAGCTAAACAACCCAAATATCCACGGTCGGCAAATGAGACCAGCAGAGTTCCAGACTGCACACAACTTCCAGAACACCCCCACACAACAACCACCCCCACAGCCCACCAGCATCAGAAGCAACGGCAATCATAAGCACAACAAAGAATGCAAATAGAGAGAGATTCACACGCATACAAGTACGTAAGAGCACAGATAAACTCACACATACAACAGGTTGAAGGAATTCCCCCGATGCTGGCTTGGGAACTCTGGCTCACTACTGGCTCAATTCACTCCTTCTGGATAATTGGATGCCAGCTCTCAGTGTGGGCCTAACCCCTGTCCTGCCAGGCTTGTCACTGACTCCACTTCCTGCCCATGGACCCAGCGTGCTATAAGAATAGGAGCCTGTGTAGGGACCTACCGGTGGAGCTCATCAGCGAGGGGGTGGTTGACTCAGTCTTCCCGATACTCCTCTTTGCTGTGGCTCTGGCACACTGCACAGGTGGAAAACGGAAGAGGGTGAGTGGGCAATCAGTGGGGTGTTGGCCCCGTTCTGCCCACCGAAAAAAGCAAATTGGCCACAACCGAAGGCCTCTTACTAACTTGTCGTATGTGGTTTTTGGACTGTCATCGCACACCGAGTTTCACAGATGAGAAACACAGACAAGGAGAGAATAGTGAGAGGAGGCAAAAAGATGATCTCATTTTAGGCGAGAGTTTTTTTTAGAGTGATTCCGTGTCTGTGTCTTGTTATCATGTGTTATCCTTGGCCTTATGCTTTCCTAACAAACTAAATGTTATAGAAACAACAAGACCACACTGCATGCTGCTGCTGCAAATGGCCACAGAGCCAAACAAATGTACATTTTACTCGATTAAATTATGTAAACAAGATGTAACAAAACCTTGAACATTATTGTCTTGCCTGCAGCTTGCCTGTATGTATAACATAAGTTTCCCTCTTGATTCCCCTCCATGTGTATAATAACCAGTCTATTCCACACTTATAGCAGAGAACTACTAAAAACTGTGGGTTTAATGTACTGTTTGCCTCAAAATCATGACTGAGACTGAATTACTCGTCAAAGCATGCAAAACATCAAACACTGATGCCAACCAAACTTCCTTTTGTATTCAGAGGAAGTTTGTATTTTACCATCCTCTAGTCAGTATCTACAACATGGTTTGTCTGTTGGCCATCTTGAATACAGTATAGTTGTGTATAATTCATTCACATGTAACAATTGGTCAAAGGTTGTTTGGGGAAACGTATTTTGAGGCAACATGGCCCCCCACAACACTTTATCCCCCAATCTGTCAAGGCCTCATCCTTCCCAAGCATTATCCCAGTAATAATATTCTTTCCTTGCGTCGTCTTTTGGGGGAATTTTGGTGTTGTTGGGAGTTTAAGCTGGAAACGGGGAAGCGGTTGTTTTCCTTACAAAAACACCTGTCTAAACATCAGCAAAGCCAGAGGCAAGCCTCACCTGTCAGCGTTGGTGACAGCTCCTGACAAAAATTCACTAGAGACCATTCTAAAGACACCCACTCAAGTGAGACAAAGGCACGTGTTGCAGGAATGACTCCAGCTGTGTTGCTCGTAGCTTCAGCCCATTCAAAAGAATGGAACAGCACTTAACAAGATGAATGCATACATGCAACAGGACCAGGAACATTTCATCTGAAATAAATAGTGTAATGCCTGCTAGTCAGATTAGAAGACCATATTGGAAGTATTATACCTATGACGCATTACCCTCAGTATCATGATTGGACAGATTATGAGACAATGGGTCCCTGGGCAGGGTATGAAAAGGGGGCCAGCAGTTTATTAACCAAGATGTACAATGTACATCCACCTACTTCAACATCCCAACAGGGTTTAGAGCCCAGTAATCCTCAAAGCCAACAGCACAATAACTATAACATTCAGCTGTATCTCAACATCACCAGCACCACCGAAAGGTGCTAAGGGGCCCACTGATTCTGAGCTATTGGGCCCCTGGGCTGGCTAAATAAATCTGTTCCGTAAATCCACCTGTGCTCGGTATACAATAGGCATAGACCTATTGTATTTTACTTGTAGTATTTTGGTATTTGTACAAAAATATAATCTATTAACCATAGCCAAAATCAATTAATAGCCAACTTACAAGCTTTAAAAGTAGGCCAGATAATTGTGACATATGCGAAATTGAACCAGTCCTCTATTGTATTCCGTAAGCCACATTATCCACATAATGTCATATGTCATCATAGAATAAAGAAATAACTCACTGCAACATAGCTGATATGGCGACAATCTCCTCTGGACCTCTGCTCGATGATGCTGACACGGGAGTATGTTCTCCATGTTCCATATCTGTCTTTCTCAGTTGGGTGTTTTCCTGTTGTTGTATGTTAAAAAATACTGCACCCCTTCGCCTCAATTCCGTATACTGTACGACTGTATCCAATCAGTGAGTGTGGTTATGGCCAATTGGCCACTAAACCTGCGTTTTTTCTGGCCCTTGTGTTTGTTGAACTGGCGAGTTGAATTTTACTCCTGGCTGAATTGCGTCGTCTGTTGCGGTTTGTTGTGCTTACTTTGATTTGGTGTGGCTGCTGTGGCAGGCGAACAGGTGTGCACTGTGTATTGATTAGTGCATATATATTGTGTCCATCAGAGGGTGCAGAAAACACCAAAACAAATTTACTGCGCAGACCTGAACCCCCACCCACCTCAAAGGACCCCCGTATGATATCTATATAATATATATAATTAATAGACTCCCATTTTATGGTTTTATCTCTGGATCTGGAGCCCTGATCTGTAAAATCCTCGCTGTGTAATTTAACTCTGACTGAGAGTGTGCTGTAGCCTGCAAATGGAACAAATGGATGCACATTGCACAAGGTCAATTTGGTTTGATTGATGATTGATTATAGTTTATTAACAATTAGGATAGGATAACCCAACCCAGCTTATTTCCACTGAGGTCCTGTAGTGTGTATTCAATTCATCAAGAAAAGACAAGAAATAATTTACAATATGCAAAACATCATAATTATATCAACCATTAATAAATAAAAAGGACAAATATAATCAGTTGGGGGGGTTGATAAACTTTAGTGGTTGATGTACCTTTTACAGGAGCCAGTTACAAATTGCAGACACCTGTAGGTGCTCTGATTTCACCCAACACCCTCTTGCATAGAGAGCAGTCACCTGTGCAGTGGCATGGCAGTAGAGCAAATTTAGCCCCTTGTTTGAGCCGAATCTGGGTTGAACGAGATTGGTGGAGCTCCCTCTGGTGTTGTGCTTGTGTGTCTTTAACGTTATTGAAATAGTTTTGTACATGGGTGTCTCTATCTGTGAAACTGCATTTAGTCGGGGGGCCACAGGCCCAATGGCTCAAGGAATAGAGTTTAACCTGTGATGTCATGCCGTACTTTTTGTGTTTTTCTGTTCATTTGGTCATTAAGGTCCACAGAATGATAGGCCTGCTCTAAAACATTGCAAAAGAAAGTTATGGACATTTTTGTAAACCACACCATAGACAACCAATATAAGGCAACATTTTCAAGTCCGTTGCTCTCCCCAGGTTGGCAGAGCGTGTGTAGAGCCCAGGATCACATTAGATAATTGACACAGGGGTGAAAAATGAAAATCGTGGGAAATGAAAAAACGAATGCTTGGAATGGATTCAGAATCAGCATGTCACATGCTAGTTAAAGCATGATGAAATTTGCTTTATATTGATTGTCTATGGTGTGGTATACAAAAATGGACGTAACTTTTTTTTCCAAGATGTTTCCGGCAGAGCAGGCCTCTCACTCTGTGGACCTTAATAACCAAATGAAAAAAAAGCACAAATAAAAAGTACGGCATGACATCACAGGTCTTGTCCAATTTTGGGTGACTGGCTCCCGGCTAATTTGAAGACCAGGCCCATTGCAAGCCTCTACCCTGAGCCATTCCACCCTAGCATTATAGATGCGTGAGGCACAGAACAGTTTTTCTTTTGGGACGGTCTGAAGCCTTGTTTTTAAAGGCTTTGTTGTGCTACGGTAGGCTACCATGACGTGCATGGCTTAAGGCCCTAACCACACCAGAGGATCGCCATGCAACTCCATGCAACATGCAACTACTTGCAACCATTATTCCCAATGGCAGTTGCAAGGAGTTGCATTGGTGTGGTTTGTTTTGTTGCAAGTAGTTGCAGCTGGTGTGGTTTGGACCATAGTCAAAGTCTAGACATTGGAAGAGTCGTGTTGCAGCTATAGTGTCACCCTAACCACACAGGGGAGTCACGTTTTAATCGGCAATGCATGTCGGGAGCCACGGGTTGAGTCTTAACCGGCCGCTCATGTGTCGGACCGTTGTACCGATCAGACCAACGTCTGCGCCCCAAGTTTGAGAACCACTGCCTAATGAACCCCTGGAGCCAGGTCTGCAAACTATAGTCCAAGGTCAGTGACCTACCTACAGTACAGACTAAGCTTGTTTAATCTCACACACAACACGCATCAAACAGCACCTTATTGTGTAATATCCATTGTCTTGTAAAGATAGCGTATATTCGTTCCGTTTTCTTTGTGGCATAAACCATTCTTAATCCCTCTAAATCCAGGGGTTAGTTTCGGTGACGCTGACTCTGCAAAAAAGGTCAAACTTGAGACTAAGACCCTCTTACAGTTATGTGGAAACGACAAAAGGTGGAACTATTTAGGTGATTCATTAATACAGCTTACAACCATTAATAAAGGCGTTTGTATCATCTGTCCGGAGTGGATTTAGTAGCCTTTTTCAATGAAGATTTACTGAACAAAAGCCAGGTGCCTCATTAGCTTTTAGAGACTTAAGTTAGGCTGTATAGAGGGGATCTTTGGCGTGGTCATGTTTCAGTTCGGACGCTTAGATTTCAACACACGGATCCTTCAGCTGCAGTATCCTCATACTGTAGTCCGCAGGCCCGGTTCCATCTTCCTCCATTCTCCTGAGGCCCAGAGGGCCTGTTCCGTTTGGTTTCTGTGTTATCAGCCTGAAGTGAAAAATGGCCTTGAAACCTAGGCCCACGCACAGCTATGCTTTTAACTTTGGACAACACCAGGGCGAACAATGGCTGAGTTATGAGCATGTCCACACGCATTCGTATTTTTGGTAAAACAATACTCCTCAAACTAAATTTATTATATGATGATGCGATCCTAACACAACAGCCAATTTATAACAATCCACAGCAACACACAATATTCACTCCACATATCGAGGACATATTTGGAAACCCGATTCCTTAAATAACAGCACAACGGTCTCTTTTATTTCTCAAGTCACATTTTTTATTTACAAACAGATCTGTGTTGATCAAAAAATATCTACCAAAGCACATTTCTTTTATTGTACAATCTTACTACCACATGTTCTCTAATTAGCCTACATTTTTCACAAGTTGTACTCTGACAGTAATCCTTCTGTTCCATGTGAAAATAATAATGATCTTCTGACAATTCTCCAACATGGTGTTCCTCATAATCATTGGTGACCCCAAACGTTATGGCAGAACTCTCAAGATCTTCCATAAAACAATTTACTGTACAAATACATATTTTACATATAAGGCGGACAGCAAGTCATTTTCAACTATGCCACCATGCCCACACCTTATTTTACAATGAACTTATTCCACTTTATTAACTGGCAATTATCTAAAGAAAATTGTTTTTAAAGCACAATAATATACAAGCACAGTCAATGTAGAACCAACAATTGTATCAGTGCTTTATTGCCGTACCTTTATTTACACTTTTCTAAGTAAGTTCATATTCAGATAAATACAATGGAATAAGGCCACTATATAAAGTACCAGTATTGACATCCTCTGTACTAGCTTAGCCTCACAGTGGCCAGACGCAAATCTGCCGGTGGCAAAAAAGATTCTTGCCTCCAGTGTGATATGAGTCTGGCCAAAAAGCCAGGCTACCTCTGTACACCACTGGTCCAAAGACAATCTACAATTACGTAGATTAAAATTATTATTGTAATTGTATTTCTTCATCCCCACATACTTCGGCAATTAAGCTTTCTTTGTAGAAGTGGTGATGAAACACTTTTTGTACCATACGTGTTCTTGATTGCAAACGTCTCAGTTCTGTAATGGACAGCTGAATAAGGCTGTATGAAGGACCACTACTTGGCTTGCAGTATCATGCCTTGGCATCTTTTTCAGCCGCTCAAGTTCACATTCAAGTTTCTCATTTGGTGACATACATAATTTTATTTTTTTCCATGACCTATACAGCATTTTGATTTGTCCTCTCACCATAAGGACCACACACACA
>OOFJ01058732.1:0-16757 GCA_900323375.1 Benthosema glaciale
GAAAATCCTAGATGTAGCATCTATAGTGAAATCAGCAAACCCACAACTGTAACTTTCCCGAACACTGATGCAAAGTTTCTACGTTAATCCGATCAATCTTTTGAATTTAAATGCAAGAGTTCTGTAGAATACTGACACTCGACAATTCTCTTTTTTGGCATTATTTAGCAGCTTATAAATGTCTTCGAAATCATGGCTTATCGTGTGAATTATATGTACATAGATGTGTGCACAGGTATACAAGTCAAATCTCTTTTGGGCTTGTTATGTGCACTAAAGTTTCTACCAAAATAGTTTGTGAAGTGAGACTGAGAAAATATATATTTTTAGACACTGAGCTAGTGCTTTACATTTCAAAGGAGGAGGTTTCAATGACAAAGATTTTCATTGAATTCCACTAGACAATGATTAAAGCGTGAGGTCATTCAGATATAAGGCCATTACATGTCAAAGTTCATGCTCTGAGGTATGCACTTACCTCCCACTGACTTGTCTCAGAAAAATCACTGCACAAAAAAAGTCACAAATATTATTTACAGCAGTGGCAGACCTACGCAAATATATCTATAGTTAAAGTGTACCGGTAACACTTTAGAACTAATTCATAATACATTGATAATAACCTGAACAAGAGCTATGTAAGATATATACATTTTCATTCAGGTCAAATTTCAAAAGGTAAATGTAGTTAGGTTAGTTGTGCGTGAGAGAGGTGCCATGGCTCTAAGCTTGGGTCAAGATGAATACACATTGGCTGGGTAAAAATGAAATACTGCACTATAGATTCTGTATTGATTTGGAGTATTGATTGTTTTCCCATTTGTATAGCAATGCCAAAACCGGCACATCATCTTGCATCTTAAGAAATTACATGGATATTACAAAAATACATGAAACCTTATGTAAATGAGTGTTAATGAATACATTACAGAGCTGCTATGAAGCACTTGCTCAGGTTAGATATTATGAATGAGTTATGAATGCGGTTTAAAATCCCATTACCTTGTATCAAATGCACCACATTTAATAAGAATAGATTTTGTGTGAAATATCTAAGATTTCGACGTAATTTACTGAGGACAGTTTACTAATATGTTGACTTAATGATTTGAAATCACAATGCTCAGTGCCACTCACCAGACATAAAAAAAGATCAACTCCTGAGGGCATGAGATGTTGTGCATACAGCCAACATCAAATAAGTGACTAAAATTGCCATATAGGTCCTTATCTAAATACTTCTGGCTTAACTAGCCAGAGTAGTAACAGGTGATCTCATTATGTCTACCATTGAAATATCGTACCATTCCTTCCTTGCTGAATCTCTGCATGTTTGAGATTCTGTTAATGGTTCAATGACAAGACCTCAGCTTCGCAACAATTACAGCAGCAAGTTGCTGTGGATCTGTCAAATGAGGGTTCTTCTCCATGACAGAATGTACAACATAAGCAGGAAAAATGTTGCAGAGGTTACGATATGTTTGATACTGGTGTTCGGGGATGGAGTGCCGTTCTTGATGTTCAGAAATAGATGGATTTTCCCATGGTGAGTTCCAAATTTGCTCCATTTTGTCAGGCATGCTACGGACCATCACCCTTTCGCAACATGGCATCAGGCTGTTACTAAGTAGGTACGAGTGATATCCATAGGATTCATTGCCACATGGCAGAGGGTCCCAACTCGCATGTTGCTCACGGCACAGTGGCGGTCGCCTCTGTTTCATAGGGTTGCTCTCGTATAATCTTGAATCTGATACACTGTCCATGCGTGTCATGCCAAGAGAGCGTGTAGGTTGTGAGGATAAAGGTGGAAGGACATTCTGTGTTAAGGGATAGTCTCCAGGGCAGCTGGACCTTGCTCCTACTGCAGTGTGCTGGATATGTGGTGCAAGATGAGATATAGACTGTTTACGCTGGCCCTGCTTAGGTTCCTCAGGTCCATAACTCTGAACCCTTACCAGTGCTTCACGATTAAATCCACGGGAGAAAGCTTGAATCCTTGCCTGCGCAGAAGATTGCTGCTGCCCCTTAATGCTCTCCTCTACGCTACTGTCCATAGAGCTTGAGTACTGATCTCCATAAGAGGCAAATGAGTCACTGTTTGAATGGCTGAGGCAAGATTCATGGCAACGACTAGGATTTCTGTGATACGCACCATGCTCGTGCTCCATGCTACAGAAACTGTCAACATGCATGCTGCTCATGCTCATATTTGAAAAGTCACTATGCAGAGAGTAATATCCATGGTCACTCACTTGGGAGTCATACTTCGGAAACTGTTCATTGTACGTGATAGAGGCGCCATGGCTGTTGGTAACTAAAATGGGTGGATAATGTACACTGGACATGTGCTCCAGAGAATTCTGTATGAATTGCATTGACCCTGGCACTGGGCTGCTGGCTGATCTAGTATTCAAGGCCCCTGCTGCATGGCCCTTGCTAGGCTGCATGGTGGGCACACTGAGAGCTGACACAAGGGAAGGCACAGAACTTGTCTCGGGCTTCCTAACAGATGGTGCCTCTTCTGGCTCACAGATCACTGAGCGAATGCTGGGGTCAGACTGACGTTTGGGTGGCACACGTTTAGCCTCAGAGCCGCCATCCCCTTTTACACCCGATTGGCCTGCACCACACTTGGCCAAAGCCCCTTCACTCATCGTCTTCACTGCAGACAACTTAGCAAAGGCCCGCAGTTCATCAGCCACAGAGCGCTGGGGCTGATTCACACGCTCTGGATGGTAGTACTTACACTTGTGTCCATATGTGCACTTTTTCCCTGTTTAAAAGGAAAAGAGTAAAACTTAAAATTAACTTCAAGTACCAAATAGTTATACTGACAAATGGCAGGTTATTTAATGAACTTACCATAGGGGCAGGGTTGTTTTTTGTGCTCTGGAACAACGGGACGTTTACGGAGGAAATTCTCTAAGCTTGGGCCATGTCTTCCTAAAGGATCATCAGGGGGCATGAACCTGGAAGACATACAGTAAAGAGCTTCTTAATTTCAACCCTGGCACAATGTTATTAAGAGTGACGCTTGAACATAATGGACTATGATTGCTTACTTGTCATTGACAAATGAGTACATAAGCAGGCGCTCCTCAATGAATTTCTTCCACTCTGGTTTCTCATTTTGCAAATCCCTGTAGTTGTCATTTGATACAATAATTCCATCAGAATCATAAGCCAGCTTCACTATGAAGCGATCATCATAGCAAACCACTCTCCTTCCCTGAACTCTTCGAGATGGGGTGAACACCAGAATCTTTTCCTTTTCCAACTTGCGTAAGATTTCTTGATCTGTAAGAGATGTTTCAATAGGTTTAATACATCAGTCGTTTGTGTAGTCATGGCATACAGATCACAGGGCTCAGTCAATCAATTCTGATTTCAAATAATAAACATTTAACCAATATCAAGCTGTCCCCACTCCCACAATACTATATGGATATGGTATACTGTAGACTGTTTATGTATATTTAGTACATCGATCTACACTTTATAGTTTAAAACTTTTATATTAGCTACGTATTGTCTATTTCAAGTGGTGTTTATATACGGTATTTTAGGCATTCAATATTCCATGTAGTTGCTTAATATTGATTAATTTCACATTGCTAGTCTAAATTAATAAAATGTGCTACTTCTGTAGAGTAGTCCTTTTCTTTGGTATCCAGTATTTACGCCTACTCGGTCCACTTGGTCAACATGCTTTTTCAACTAATGATGCTGCTGTGGAAAAGCATTGAGACGTTCGACTCTGTAAACTTTTCATTGAAACTCCATGCTCAATTAGAATGTTGCTGGCATTGTGAAGCTGCTGGTATGAATTCAGTGTGATGGTTGCAGGAAGCAGCAAGAAAACCAAGTTTGCTTTACTACCTGTGATAGGGGCATCGGGCCTTGACTGCTCTTTCCTCCAGGCTGGAACAAATACAGTGATGTCTTTGTGTCCTTTCTCCCTGAACCATTCAACAGCCAATTGTATACCACGGCAAGAGAACACTTCTTTGTTTCCATGGCTACAAAACAAAGCAACACAAAACCAACAGGTAAATGTTCTACTTATACATATAATGAGGATCAAAAAGAAGTGAACATCAATTTTCTTTTAAAGGCAGATGCTGAACTTCAAACAAAAAAAACTTAGAGACAGAAGAAAAGTTTGCATACTGTAGCTCCCTTTTGTATATTTCTGGTACCACCCGAGTGGGGAAGAGCGACGTTGCGAGCACACTGCTCTTCTTCAGAATACTTTAAAGATGGAGTGCCGTGATTTTTTTCCCTCCTAAAACATGATCATCAGGTACTATGATTATACTAGGAGGAAGATTTATTAAAAAACAAAACAAAAATCATGGCACTCCATCTTTAAAGAACATACTTCAAAACAATATCAACTGGTAAGGGTCTACTGAAAAGAAGATGTGTTAAAAGGGAAGTGTCAAATAGCCACCTAATCCAATACATTCTCTGGCTGAAGTAAAGACCAAGTATGATTGTGCATAATGTTAGTGTCTTACCTCATGGCCACATTTGACGCATCAATGACGATGGGCCTGAGGTTATCAAAAACATCCACAGATTCTTCTTCCAGTGATGCTTCTGGACTAACTACCTCTTTAACAGAGGGGGTCCAAGTGGATGTTGTGGCTGTACTGACGCTGGCTTGGACTTCAGGCTCTATCTTGTTACCAAGCCTCACCAACTCAGCAAGAATATCATTAATGAGAGCAGCAGCCCCGAGCTTGTTAAGCACAGCCTCTACCTGATCCCCTGAGTATCCCAACTTCAAGGCAAAGTCCATTTTGGTTTGGTAGTCCCGAACGCTGGCATGCTTGATCCCCGGCCCATCACTTGTATCATCAACACGGAACTCATGCACAGTGCTACCTTGGGAGAAGCTGGGCCGGTCAAGGCATGGAGAGCGACAGAGCTGTCGGTGAGGTTTCGTGGCAACAAAGGGCTCCCCCTTCCTATAGCCGCTGTTGCTCACCTGCAGCTGCTGCTGTGCCTGTTCTTCCGACTCACTATCCGAGCTACTGTCATCCTCAGATTCGCCACTGGCATGCTGGGCCTCACTTGAGTCAATGGCCTCCTCCCTGCATGGGGGTTTTTCCATTTTGAGGTGTTCCACAATGGACCATGTTGACATCACGTTTGCATAGCCACCTGAGATTTCCACCACATGATTGTTCAACTCCACAGCAGCCCAGGTGTCATGTTCAGTTGTTGACTTCAGCACAACAAGTGTCTGTGTAGGGTCAAAGTGATATGGTATCTCCTCTGTGAGCGGACGAATTCAAAACTACATAAACCTGAAAGTACAAAACACAGAAGTACTAATTAGTAATGTAGACCCGCACTCAAAGCAAATGTTGTTGACCACTTAAGTTCTTAAAACGAAAAATCGTATTCACTCTTAACACATTGAGTGGCGCCTGCTGGCTGAAGATGGTATGGTGCTTCAGTGCCGGGTATATCTGGCCATTCCCCTATGATGCGCTTCCGTTTCAGGCTTCCATCTTAGATGCTAAAGAATAGCATCAATGCTACCGAACTAAAATGAGGTCATACTTGCTCTAGAAAACGCCTTGTATCTAGAAAACATACATAGCTATTTATCTTACTAAATAATTCTATAAAAAAGGTCTGTTTGTCTGGGCACTTCCTTAGCACAGCTTGACTGCTGCTCGCTTATGAGCCCATCTCAAAACGCCACGGCGCACTGCGCAGCTCTAGGCCACCTCGCACAACACTGCTCTGTGCTCACGCCTCAATGTGCTCTGCTTACAAGCACCAAACATTTGCTTCCACTACCTTAACATTTTCGCCATTCGCCCATATCACCTCCTAGCATCGCCCGGCACTTTATTTCTCCGATTGGCTATGGCAGACCACACGTCACACAGTGAAATGCATGTTGGGGAAGTGTTGCTGCAGCGTACGTACCATAAACGGTCAATAGGGGGAGACATGGTATAGCGTAATTACCTGTAATACTGTGCAGCATATGAATTGTAGAGCAAATACAGTGGTATGGCGGCAAAGAATAGAATTCTCAACAGGGCCGAAAATTAAGATCTGGCCCTGGGCCCTAACTGGGGTGGCCTGAAGCCCCGCCTGGCCTTACTAATTAGTACACATGGCGCTTTGGCATACATACATACCCAGCCAATCGCAGTACTTGTGTGCTCTATAGTAATAAAGAAAATCACACTCATGTAAAGTGAGGGGCACTCTTATCATCATAAATCATACATCATCACATGTATGCCAATCACTTTTGGTGTCCTCACTTTCCTGTCCTGACTTTTAAGTCCTTGACCAATCAAATATCGATAAAAGAAATCGATATGGGGTACACATGCACACACACAAGGCTGGGCATCTGCATAGGAGGAGGTGCTAGCTAATAAGACTACCTATGATTTTATTTGTGCATATATATGTAAACATTTGTAATAAAACTTCTGTGACTAGGATTCACCATTGGGAAAACCAAGCTCTACTCTCCCCCAGCCTGCAAGTAAAATACAACCATTCTAGCTTCAAGAGGCTCAGCCCATTACATGCGTTGCCTAGCAACACAGCCCTGTCATCAGCTAACTCCCTTTTACCAGTCACGACTAACACAAACAGCTCATCATCTCTCTAGGCAGCCAGTAAATGCAGAACATTTTGGCCTACAGTATAACTCCACACTAAAAGTCTGGAGCCAGCAATCATGCAAACCAAAATTTGCCTGATTTTGGCTTCCGATGGTGGTACTGCTGACCAGTGCATGTATGCACGGCACGCATGCACACACGCACATGCACACACACACACGTTCAATTTCCGAAGACAGACATAACATTATTTAAATATATAATATTGTAAACCAACATTGCTGAGAAAGGTCTTGACAGCACCATGGCGTATACAATAGCATAACCTTCTGCCATGTTCAGGTTTCATGACACATCTATGAAGAACAGCTAGTCCAATAATTTTCCCTCCACCTCCACATTCACATGCTTAGACACAGCAAGGCCTCAACACTATCTTTCCACATGCACAGGCTTGTGCAGGTCTGTTTCATAGCAACAAGTGAAGCAGGTCCCTTAAGCCCCCTTTGTACAGCTGCCCCCCTTCCCGTCTGGACAAGGGATAAAGTGACCAATCCTTATTTTTAATTTGCTAACTAAACAATTAAAAATGAGACAAATAAGGTTTAGTATAGGACAACAATTTCTTATGAGATGACAGACGAGCATATCGGCTATATAGCTTATTATCTTCAATGAAATTGAAGACTCTAAGGCTTTATCTAGGTCACTCATCAAGGCTGGGATTTAACCATTTGCTTAGCCTTAGTTGATTGTTCTTATTTACCCAGGAAAAGCTGCTGAGCACAGATTCGAATTTTCAGAAAACACTACAGACAAACGCAGACATTACAACCTGGGAGCTGACCAGCACAGTGAGCACACCCCACCCAGTGACTTATGGCCTACTGTTTGGTCACTGAGCAGCTCCACTGGAGCAGGGTCTCAGTGCCTTGCTCAAGGGTACTTCAACAGTGTTGAAGGTACGCAGTGGCCATTCACTTCCCCACCCAGATATCTCACGCCGGTCCGGTGAATCAAACCTTTCAGTAACAAGGGCACTAACATTTAAGCCACCTGTGCCCCCAATAAAATAAAATAAAAATGTTACAATGTTCTTAATTTGTAGCTAGAAACCCCAAACATAATGAGAATATATTGTCTATACAAAGCCTTCATGGTGAATACCTTTCCTGCTGATGCCAAGATGTTGTGTCTGTCCATATATTTTCAGAGTTTACTTTAGTGTTTAACTGTGTGTAAATATGAACCTGTGGTCCACTTACAGACTGTACTGTATCTATCACTGTCCCCAACTGGCACAATCTTACCGCAGGTGGATTCACTATGACCTACCAGACACACTAGGACACTATAATGAATTTGCAGGAAAGAGATATGACTCCTACTGTTTTATGTAAATTTCGCAAAATCCCAAAAGACGTATAAGTTGTTTCTGATGCCTTTTATATTAAATAGACAACCAAATACTTTCCAAAGTGAAATTAAAATAATTATGGATGCTTTAATCTGCAACCAGCCACAGCAATAACCAATGCCAAATCCAATATGCTATATTGTGAGATACCCACAGATAGATATTATTGTTCTGCGATTGTAAGCATGAGGCTTACAATGTGTCAATATCTCACAGAATAGCATTCCAGAGTGCCTCTTGTGTATTATTATGATACTGCAGTTTCAACAATATTTATTCCATTGAAAGGCAAAAACTAAAAGGAAGAATTGCAGTGCAAATTACTTCCCTCCTATTACATGTGTCTGATTGGGACTTGTGGTGGACTGTAGACAGACACCATCTTCAGAAGTTCTGACACCACATACAGTAGGCTACAGCTGGCCAAGCTTCATCATAATGTTTGCTTTTTTCGTGGTTTCTTGGTACAATCAGCCATTAGAATTGGGCAATATTGAAGTAACGTGAATGAACATCTATTCTGTACGGCCGGGGTGACTGTGTTTTGAGGCGAGCTTTCCAGTATTCTAATAGAATATTGTTCAGTATATAAAAGTGAAGTAGTTTACTGAAGAACCCTCCCTAACAAACAGACCAAACGTTGAAGAAATGTACGTTTGTCAGAGATTTGTCTCAAAAACACGTTTTAATGCTAAACGTGGTGACCATGTGTGTTGTTTTTGTTTTGAGAATAATTGGGTACAAGTCCAAGTGAAACCCAGCAGAAAGATGAATGTCTGTTATTATCAAAGCCATGGAGTCACCCCTTTATGATTCATACATAACCTTACTACAAACTGCATGACTGCGCAATTGAACCCGGCCCGTCCCTGATGAAACATGTTTTGCCCCCCAGTCCATTAAAATTCGATGGACACGAAACGAGCTGACGGAGATTCAGCATATATCACAGCAGCAGCGTGATAAGTTCACGATGGGCATCACACACACAAAAACCTGCCATAACCTGCAAGTGATGTCAGTTGCAACCCAATAGGGCTAATGCACCTTTTCGATATTCTTGCGATATTTGACACATTTGTGGGATGTGTTGTGACTTGTGACATAGATAACTGTCTTTACTGTTATATATATATATAGGCCCTGGACATAACACATAGCAAACGTTAGCTATAGCCATCAGTTAAGCAAATAAATGATCTTTCCTATACAACCCTACATCTGTGTTCCCTTTGAATCACAGACGTACATGTTAGTGCGCCTAAACCAGCCAGCTATTCAGGCCACTCCATCTACTGTAATAGTTAAGATGAGCTAGCCATTTAGCTAAGGCCAACTTAACAGCTGACTTTCGATATCCAAAAGGCAACATTGACATTGATAATGTTATTTAGCTTTTAACGTTGGGCTAGTTAGCCAGTGCTAACATTATCGGCAATCTCCGTGACTTAAACTTAAGTTAAAGTGTGCACTTTCAGTTCCCTACAAAAATGGTAAAACGGGTGATTCTTCTAAACCTGGTCACCTAGAACGCATATAATTCCAAAGCACACTTGTGATTTGTAACGGTGCGGATCCTACCTTGTTGCTGTCATCGTGCTTCCCTTCCGCGACAAACGTTACACTGCCATTTGTGCTGCTGTCGCAGTTTGACCGGGGTTGCCAGATAATAGGATAGAAAAGCGCAGCCTAAAGCTGCGAAATAAATGCTCAAAACAATTTGATCGCAGAACTTGGGCTTTCCCAAGAGTGTATCCAACGTCCTTGTACAGTGTGGAAAGAAAATATAAACCATTGGGGACCGTTACACAAGCTTTTCAAGCTTGTATGTAGTACGTTGGCTCTTAGTTGACTTCAACTATATCCATCTCCAACATTGGAGAGTGGGCAGGGCACCAAAAGAAATATGGACACCCTAAAACCCCAAAAATCCACAAGTGCAGTCATTATCAAATTGTAAAAAGCCAAATTTCTTCTGGAACTGCTGACACTGGCCATTCAATGTCAGTTAAAATCTAAATCATTATATAGATATGGTTCACTTGCTTCCAGATGTTAGACCATGAGCCATACCATATCTTTTAAAGCCAGGTTGTAATTCAGTGTCCATTACACGTTTTCAGACAATAAACTTTATAAAGAACATGGATTAAATTTCTCCATGAATTTGCATGCATTGGTGTAATTGGAGCCGAGCAGTGGTGAACCATTTATTGTACATTGAAATTCATATGGTAGTAGATGCAGCTGCTCAAATACAGGTCTATCGGTACAGATGTGGGCATCTGGCAAAGTTCAAATTGTATTACATATTGGATAAGTAATGCATTTTGAACTAGGCCATAGGATAGGTCCTAACGACCCATGTGTCCTGAAAATAAAAAGGTTTGCATATATTTGTCATGTGATGTTTATTATTTTAATGTAAGGCAGCCCTCTACAGAGACAAAACTATATCCGATTTTACCAAACAATTACCTAAACATGATATGAGCATAATCTAGATACAATGGTTGGGGGAGAGGGGGGGGGGGGTATTTCATCAAAACAATCATGTAAAATGATACTGGCAGAACAAATTCAAAGACGTTCAGACAATTTCTCACTATAAAAGTACATCCTGATCTCACAACCAACACAGGTTATTGTTCAGTTGTTGAGAGTTTGGATTAAATGATAATTGATGCTTTTCTGGACAATATCAGAATACTTTGTCATCCGATAGATCAGTAGCAGGACAGGTAAATAAAAATGAGGCACATGTAGAATGGTGCATTTCAGAAGCACTTACGCATGCTTTTTCAATATTATGGTGCATTTCTTTCCACATTTAGGTCCAAAAAAAGCTTCCCAAGGCAATGGGCCAATTTAATATACATATTTAAAAACACAACTACAAAAAAGAAATATTTCTATTTAAATGAAACTGAAAGCTGACACATCACCCATATTGGAAACAAGATGCATCAACAACATTAAACACCAACGCACTGTGGCATTTAGATCACAACTGTGCTTAAGAGGCAATTGGTATTGTGCGTAAACCTTGGGCAGCCCTGGGTGGCTGTGCAATGGAAAGCAGACTAATCAATACCAAAATAAACAAAGCATAGCATAGCACTACCATCAATAACTGGGTATTGAGGATATGCAATTTAAACACATTCTAGTGCAATTGGATATCTTAATGAGATGCAAACAGGAGCAGTTCAATAAAAACACAAAACACTACTCACCTAAATACTTTCAAACTGACAATGAACCATATTATGTATGTGATCTGTCATGTGACGCAAGCAAAGCAAATACAACTCATCCCTTTTCATACCAAACACCACTGGAGAGGCCCATTACACTTTATGCAGCATGATGGCACAGAAGCCTCTGCAATGTTTTCCACAGTCTGCCTATCACAGTGTAAAAAATAAATTTGCTGTGCAAATGCAAGTAAAGTAACAAGACAATCATTTCATAGGTAAGATACAAGACACTCATCGGGACATCTTAAAAGCTTGAATGAATGCCAACTTGAAGAATGAGCTCCCTTCAATTAACGGCTGCCTCTACAGTATTTAGGTTATTTGTTGTAGGACAGAGGCCGCACCATATCCATAGGTTTTCCTGCTTCACTGATGAAGTGAATTTCCTCTTCAGAAGCACCTCGGTTTACAGCAGCCAATTGAGGCATTCCTTGGGCAACAGCCACTGGTCTATTTTTGCCATTATTGACTATATGACTGGGAGTTCATAGCAGCTGAGTAAAAAGTATCCTCGTCTCCAACATCTGATGTTGAAACCGCTGTCACCAACATATCTTCTCCCATAATATCAGAAAAAACAAGAGAGTTGTGAGGTAAACAAGGATCTGCTTGCAGTGGGAGATGACATTGTCTGTTACAAAGCTCTGCACTCTGTGAAATAAAATCACAGGAGGAACCCAATATTGTGCGTTTTACTTGGGTTTGACCGAGACTGTGCATTTGTTCTGCTATTTTTCCATCCGTTTTTGGTGGGCCTAAATTCCTTGATGTCTCTGTCTGCCATGATAAAAACATGCTGCTATTGTCTCTGATGTCAGAAGTCAACATGTGTCCATTGTTTCTATGATGTTGAGAGGATTCTCTTTTGGAGACCTTTTCGGTTTCAGGACAGGCGACAATAGCTGCACTGCTCCCTCTGTATTTGTCAGCGATCTTTAAATCCAAGCTCTCTGTGTCAAGAGATCTACTTCTCTTATCTAGACATAAGGGACTAGGCATTGACTGATTGACTCTTGTAAGGCTAAGGTGACGGGGGAGACTAGCAATGGCCCAAGTACTGCTGAAGAGACTCTGTTCATACAGGTCTAACATTTGATAGTCAGCAAATGCATCTTTTTGCAGGTAGCTCTCTTCAAACTGTTGATAGGGTGATGTAATGTCCTCTTCCATTTCCATTTGAAGTTGTTCATCATATTCACCCTCATTATGCATGTCGACTACATCAAAGGTGACAATAGGAGGTAAAGCCTGCATATTCTGGGCAAAGGACGAATGTGTGTCCAAGCCATCCATGCTACCAGGTGAGCTACCTAACAACTGAGTGTGTTTGGTGTAGTCTACAAGTGCTTGTGAAAAGCAAACGGTCTGTCCATAATCCAAATCACAAGAAGTTTTGGAAGGATCAGTATTTCTGTACAGTAGAGAGAGGGGCTGGTTTTCCTCTTGATGCTCTTTTCTGTCACAAAATGTTTCAGATGAGAAGGGATCAAAATGTAGGTCAGATGCACTCAATAATGAAAGGTTGCCATGTCTTTTCTCACACTCAGCATTTATAGATCTTGTCTTTTCCACTGGGGCAGGCATATTTCTCTCTTCATCAAAGACTTCTGGTTTTATAGTATTTTTATTGAAACATGCTTGATGTCCTGAATTCAAATCAACGGTCTCATTCAAGTTACTCTCTTGCAGACCTCTTGAGTATGGTGGCAACTCTTTGGATTGCTTACCCATGCTATACATGTCTGCAGCCAGAAAATCTTGTACTTCGTAGAGCTCAGCACCTATCATTTGTAAATGATGTGTCTTGGGCACAAAAGCACCTTTCCCATCTACTGGTTCACTCAAATACTTGCATGGCTCTGGATTGGGCAGCTTTGATTGGTTTTCATAACATGGGCTGATGAGGCTGTCATCAGGTGCAAAAAGTTCATAGAGCGCATCACCACTGTAACTGTCTCTTGGTAATCTATCTGTTCTTATCCTGTCAACCTTTTCTTGTCCTTCCTCATCTGGTCCTGGAGTTGTTGAATCATAGTAACCTTCATCGCTATTTGGAACAGATTCTTGATGCTCACTCTGAGGAGTCAAAACATCAGCCATAGAAGATGTATCTGTGCCTGTGGCTCCAGATTGCAGTACACTGTTACTGTTCATTAAGTCCAAAAGATGAGAATCTGATAGTTCTTCAGTCAAACTTGCACTGCTGTCTTTGTTGAAAGTATAGCACATTTCCTCAGCAGCTGTATTTCCCCAGAGGTCAGGGAGGCTTTCCCCATCAAAATCATCAGGAGAGGCCATTTCTTCACCCCCACCCTGGTAAGTGAGGTAACAAGATGTCCTTTTCCCGGCATTTCTGCTCCTTTCTCCTGAGACGGTGCTCTCTGCTATACTGTCATCATCTTGATCTGCAATTATATCACCACAGCCAGTGAGTGAATCAAAACTCTTCAGCGAGGCAACCTCTCCGAAAATGAGGTTGAGCTGATCCGATGAGCCAATAGGCTGTTGGCCCTTCAATTTAGGCTCTGGGGTCATTTGAAGTGATGGACATGAATCACTGCGTGCTCTGCGACCTTCATGTTTGTTGGAAACCTCTGCTATCATGTTCATCCCTTCCATTTGATCAACAAGCATCTGATCCTCAAGCCTAACAGTAATATTCTCCAACGTCACATCGACATCAATACATTCAGGGACAATATTTGCACCACATATGGCAATTGTAAAACCAGGCACATTGGGTTCAGACAAGCTGTCCAGGCACTCTGTGACATATTGGTTCATGTTGTCCTGGACAACAGGCGCCTCTTTGTTACAGAGATGAGAGGACATTGCAATCATTTCATTCTTTTCCAGTTCAACATTTCTATGGTGTTTATGATTCTTAAGGCTGTGAAATAGGCTTCTCAGTCCCTTTTTTTGACGATTCAGGGACAAAGACTTCTGATCTGCAGGCTGGTTAAATTCACTGTGGAACTTTGTGGAAGGCTCCTTCTGACTGTGATACTCAAAAGTCCCAGCTGTAACAACTCTACTGTCCGGATTGTCATCTTGACTTGCCTTGCTAAGTCCATCATGTGTTTTGCTTTTGCCTATTCCTTTTTTTGAGGACCACTTGTTCCTGCCTCCAAATATAGAAGGTAAAATACAAATATTTTTACGGACTCCAAAAAACCTCAGCGCAGTCCTCCGAAACTTCCCAGGTGTTTGAGGCTTTGGAGTGGCGTGTAGCTCAGACGGAAGCTCCTCGTCAGTTTGGTCTGGACCACACACCGACAGCTGTTCACAGGCTGAAGCCAAGTGTTCGCAGTCATTTTCTAGCTTGTTTACTTTGTGAGAGGCCATGGTTACCAAATCTACAGTATGATGAACCAAAAAGAAGCCATTGTATATATGTGAACATTCACAGCCAGATTGTACGATTGCAGCAGTCAAGATGTCCTCCAGGCCCCTCCACTGTAAGGCTTTCCTGAAAATTAAGACAAGATAATAAGAATTTTAAAAGAACATTTATTGAATGCTGGAACATTTAAGATGTCTACCAATCACATTGATAGTAAAGAGTGTGCCAAGTCACCCGATTTATACTTGCTATGCGCAACGTGGCTCGCCCGAATTATCCAATCTATAATCTCACAACGCATCATACTGTGACATGTTATGAGCTTGTTGATCTGTCATTTTCACTTCAGTGTGAGGCATGATGCACAACAAAGTACTGTATAACTCAGGCTTATATATGCACCAAAGTCCTTCACTAAATATTATACCATTCATTATTCTACATTTAAGTAATAACATTGTTACAATAAACTGAACTACAAGGATATAAGTGAAAATGCCACCAACAAAACATCACCATGTGCCTAGTTGCAAACTATTATTTAGAACCTAGGCTTGCTAGTGTAACATTCAATTAAATATAGTCTCTATCGAGGAAAACTAAAAGAAATAAAATAAAAAATGTTGATCCAACACTAGGGCTACTTTGTCCACATTTTGATGGTTCATGGGTTTCAATAATAGATTATTTACATCACTTAAATTGCTAATTTGATGGTTTAATTTTATTTAGGCTAGCATATTACAAGCTTGACCTTTCACAATAGGCACTGAGGCCAAACTAGAACAGATAGAAGCAATTAAGACCCAATCTTAACATTATCTGAACAATTAAATCAACCGTATTTAATGGTAATGTCCAATATCTCAGCAACATCATGAAACAGCATTACAGTCAAACAAGTAAAAGGTTTTGGCAAGAATTCACTAGGTATTTGTCTTGCCCGGAATGTCTTTGGAATGGAACAAAATCTAAACAATCTTATAAAAATCGGTGTTGTTTTTTGGTCTGATTTACCATAGAATGTACTTATTTTATTCTTGTTATAGTTATTAATAATTGTTCTGTGTTTCACTGTTACCTTGTCACTTGTACTTGTTTGCATTACATGGTGACCAGTCACCAGATTAAAAACAAAAGTCCACACACACAGCCATGTAAACTACAACCTGTGGCCACTGCTCAGCACAACTTCTGGCAAGATTATGTGACCAACGCCAACCAGTGTGAAATCTTGAAAATTCGCCTTTATAATATTAATACACTGAAGCAAAACACCAAATAGGCGGTTTAGCACTGCCTGGGCTACATTCTCCCTCACACTGTCCTCTGCTAGGTTAGACAACGGAACGGGGGCAGCGGGCCCAAAACAAGTGTCCCACTTTTTCTTTCTTTTTTTAATAGGCCAAGAGACACAAAACCTGCAGGCTAAAATACGCCCTACCTGCGATTTATAAACTGTTATTTGAAGCGGTATTTTAACGTAAGACTATCAGAATGCAAGTCAAGTGATGGACGGCATTTCACTTTAGTAAACTTACCGACGGGAGCCAAATTGGAGATGGATTTAGCGTAATTTTAGGCAACACCGAAACTCAAGTTGGCTAAAGCCTTGGCTTTGTTTCGCCGTATAACAGCGTCGCGCGTTGAATTTTTCAGATCTGCAATTTTCGGTAATGGTGACAAAACTTGCCTTTCAACCGACCCTCTTAGGCCCTAAACTGAATTTGAGCCCATACAATAATACAGTACATGACGTCCAATTGTTTCCGTCTATCTTGAAGTTGCTCGATAATAATCCCACGCAGTGTGAGACAGTTGTGTGGTCCTGCGAGATGATGTTTGAGAGCTGACTGCTAACTGTGGCTAAAACAACACGTATCTAGGCCAGGTTAGCTAACCCAGGTAAACGAGAAGAAACCACTCAAAAAACTGCATTTAAACGTTACGCATGTTACGATCAGAGTGGTACATGTGATTAAAATACAACCTACCGGCAGCACACAGCTTTTACTGCTCCCACGGAGTGATGGTAACAATGACTTGACTTCCAAACATCTCCTTTCAGCAGTATCCATTGATGTTGTACCACAACTTATAGGCGCGTAATAATGACGTCGTGTAAC